>PVIH01006131.1:93507-114965 GCA_004025045.1 Sigmodon hispidus | reverse complement strand
CCAGGATACAGGCGCTGAGGCCCGCCGAGCCCTCCTCACCTCTGGTCAGGGTTCGAATCCGCCCCTCAGGGACCCCTGCAGTTAGTTTGCTCAGTTCACTCAGTTCAGGGTCGCAGTAGGGCTCCTAGTAGATTCCCTGAGCAGCAGGAGCTGCGGGTGTGGCCAGGTGCAGAGTTCAGCTGCCCCTGCTCCAGAGTGCACTGGGACGCCGCAGAGCCTTCCATTCATTTCTAACCGTTGAAAATAGCAGCTAAGGATCCTTTCTTGATAGAATCCAAGTCATTGCACATTTTTCTGAGGGATACCCTCAAACTAACCCCTTTAATGTATTTATTTATTTGTGTGTGTGTGTGTGTGTGTGTGTGTGTGTGTGTGTGTGTGTGTAATAACTTGCAGGAGTCCAGTTTTTCCTTACACCATGAGATATCTGAGATCAAGCTCAAGGTATCAGTCTCAGTGGCATGAGCTGAGCCATCTCAAAACCCCTCAAATAATTTTAATTCTTTTATTGGAAACTCTGCTCAGAACTTTGTCTTGCAAAGATGCCTTTTGTTTCTTTTGTGCCAGTCTTTGATTGTTAGTGAACATTTCAGTTGTGTGATGGCATGTTATGTAGACATCATTGCATCAGTTGCATTGCTGAGATGATTTGCCTCAGCTATGTTACATCAGCTTCAAAAATGTCAGCAGAAACAGTTCATTTAGCGACCCACCTTGGCTGAAGTACCTGAGAGAAAGAAGGCGAAAGGGCTGGTGGCTGGCATGACATCTTATCAGAATATTCAGCACAGTGCTAGGATCCTTTCTCTGACTACTTCTCAGGAAAAGGAGGAGGAGTTTCCCAGAATGTGCAAACGGTTAGAAAAGAGTAAACCACAACTGAGTCAAAGCATTTATGCTAATTTCTCCTGATGGTAATGATAAACCTGCTGTGTTGACTGTTACTTAAATTGAGTCAGGGCAGAATTCACCCGGGAACAGTTTATAAGATCTATGAATCGGGGCTGGAGAGATGGCTCAGCAGCGGTTAAGAGCACCATCTGCTCTTCCAGAGGACCCGGGTTCGATTCCCAGCACCCACATGGCAGCTAACAGCTGTCTGTAGTTCCAGTTCCAGGCAAACACCAAGGCAAATAAATAAATAAAAGTGTTTTGTTTTGTTTTTTTTTTTTTTAAAATAAGATCTGTGAATCTCATCGTTTGTCATAGACAGTGCTTTCCACAAATGTTTGTGTGACAAAATATCTCACATCATAATTAGGCTTCTACAGTGTCTACCATGTAGTGTCTTTTACCTTGGCTGTTGTGCTTACTCTCCATGTAGGCTCCAAGATGGGGGTACATTTAGAGACTGGTTATTAAGAATGGGGCAGTGTTTAAAAACATCTATGGTGTGTCATCACTTTTGTATTTAATCATACAACTTTGACATTTGCTGAATGTGTTTCTGTAGGCACCAGCAAGACTACACAGAGGGCTACCAGCACTGCTAGTTCTTAAACCTGCCTCTCTAATTTATTCTGTTCCTTAGAGGACACACCAGGTTCACACAATCCCTCATGCTTTGCACTGTCTCCATCAGATCTCATCAACTGCATTGGTACCCCTGCTTCATGTTGGGTTGAAACCCCCCTTTCTGAGAGCCACTGTGGATTACCATCAGAAGGCATCACTTTGATGGTTCAAGCCTCCACTTGAGAGTATCACTGCAATATGATTTACAGAATAGCCAAAGAGGATTTTATAGAAAAATCTGAAAATAGAGAAGACAAATATCACTGTGGTTCACCACTAAACAAAGAAAGCACAACCAACCTACTGCTATTGACCTACCCTTTGTATAGCTCTCCTTGACATTGCCTTGGGCTTAAATCATTCCTGCCTGCTTTTTTGGGAACTATATTGCCCCACATATATAAGTCTTTGCATTTTGCCTTTTTAAAAATTAGATAAAATTCATTATTATAAATAATAGATTAGACTTTATTATACATATAATGGTTATAAATATTTCAAATGCATATATAAGAATAACAGGAAAATTCTTTAAAGGTACCTCATCACCTGAAAAGAAAAACATTGACATTGTGGGGCACACAACTCTTAACCTCTCACGTGTATTTGCTCTACACCTTGTTTTCCTCAGTGACCTCACAGCTCAGGCAGGTTTTCCACCTCCCATGCTCCACCTCTCCCCATCTTTGCTCCATCTCCACCCCCTCCCACACACTGCTCCTGTTTGAGACCTGTACACACCCTTCCTTCCATGCATTACTCAGCTCACACAACCACACAGAACACTTTTAGATCTATGAATACATGTCATAAATTTTGTTGCAATTTTATAAAAATCAGATTGCAAATTTCATTTATATGCCTTTTGTCTTTCTCACTTTACAACACAATATTGAAATCCCTTACTCTGTCTTCTACATGACTACATTTGATTTCTGGCTGTTGTGATTATTTGTTTTTACTCAATGTCAATGTGAATTTATTTAAGGGTTGGAGAGATAGCTCAACTGGTAAAGCATGAAGACCTGGGTTCCGATCCCCAGCATCACACAGAAGCTAGACACACACTTGCCTATCAGCATCTAGTTCTGGGTACAAGAGAGACAGATACTCAGGGCTTGCTGGCTTGACAGTCTGTCCAAGTCAGAACTTCAGGTGAGAGAGACTCTGACATAAAACTGAAGTGGAGAACAACTGAGGAAGACTCTGTACGTCAGCGTCTGGCCTCCATGTCCATGTATACACACATCCATGCACACATGTACACACACATGTAACACACACACACACACACACACACACACACACACACACAAGTGACCCATCCCCAGCTGCTCTGGCAGAGGACTTGGCTTTGATTCTCAGCATTCACGTCAGATCACTTACAACCCAACAGTCTATCTGGGGGACCCAGCACCCTCTTCTGGGCTCTGTGGGTACCTGCCCACATGTAGTCCACATTCATATGCTCTCAGGCACATGCATATAAAATAACATATATATGTACAGAAGGATTTTGTTGATTTAAGTCCATTACAGTTCAAGATTCTGCAGAAATACTGATGAATGATAATTCTGAAAGTTAGATATATTAACAGGGCAATATAATGGACCATTTAAATCAGTAAGACTAACTAGGATTCTGATCAAACAGTTGACCAAATTACTTTAAAAAATCGTAAGCGTAGACTTGTAAGTGAACTTCAATATCCTTTTAACTCACCAATGATAAAAATAATATGTATTAAGTGAAACAAGTAGTGAATTTTCCCTCTTTATTAGGTAATATTTTAAAAATAATCTCAAATGTAAAATGTAGCATGATTTGTTGAACTGTGTGCCCATAAGTGTGTGTGTTGTGTGTGTGTTGTGTATGTGTGTGTGTGTGGCTTGATCAATCACAGCACATTTTCTGAATAGGTATAGATATTTGCAGATTATATTCTAAACGGTATACCAATTGGCAATTCCTCCAGCAGCATGTGCCAGTTCCTCTTCCTGGTTCCTACCAGGAGCAGAGGCCTTTAGACTGCAGGAGAGGACAGTGCTCTGGTCCCATGGAAATACAGACATCCAGACAGACGAGGGGCCACAGCAGACCCTCCCAATGTATCTATGAGAGAAGTCACAGAGATGGCCACAGTTTACTACACCGAGTTCTGGGCAAGTGTTATTTATAAAAATGTACCCTAGGGCCTGAAGTCTAATTTATTTTTAATGTGATTTAAAAAAGAAGAAGAAAATGACATTATTTGGTTTCTAGGTGTCCTAGAACTTTCCCTCTGAACTTTAATTTGCTCCTTTGGAGCTTCTGTCACAAAGCTTTGTATTTTTCTGACAACTCTGAAATGTGCAGCTTCGACATGAACCACCAAGATGTACAGGTGAAAGCCAGCTCTGTTTGTGTTTTCAAAGCTTTGAAAAATTGCATGTGATAGAGACAAAGCCAGACACATGTAGGAGGATTGGATCTCATGAAGGTCTTTCCAGCTGCTGGGATGCTGGTCTCAGGACTGCTTCAGTGCTCTCTCTCTGCATGTCTTCTTCTGTGTCACCAGCCATCTGGTCCTTTCTGAGCTCACCCTCCCAACACATATCGACCCTCATCACCATAGGACTGCTCAAATCTCTTCTTTCTTATTTCTCTATTTCCTCTGCCTCCTCCCATATCCCTCAGGTTTCCAACTCAGTGTTGTCTGGCTCTTGTATCTTGTATCTTGTACCCTTGAGATCACATACTTTGGCCTCTTCGCCCACCTGTCCACATCATTCTGGAAGCAACTCCCCTCCGTGGTTTACTTAGCTCTCTTCTCCCCTACTTTTTCTGTTAAAGACTTTCTGCCTGACAGAACTGCTTTGCCCCTGCCTCCCCTTAATATTTTTTTCTGATATCATTCTGAGACCCTGAGGTCTTTGAAGGTGACAGGCTCTGTCACATAGGGTCTGAGAGGACTGTCCTGTGAAAGAATGTCTACAGTCAGGGCTTAGGAGATGCAAATCCCGGGTTGACGGCAGGTCCCAGAGCAGAGGGGCCAACAGATGGAAAATATGGAAGCTACTTCATCAAGCATCGGGCTGTTCTCAGTGTAAAAGTCTTGCTCCTTAATTCTGAGTTGACTGATATCTTGGATGAGAGTGTGAGCATCGGTTTGGTATGTGTGTGGTTTAATGTGTACAGCCTGTCTTGAGCATAGTAGCGCTGTGGTTTATCTTTTACTGAGAATTGCTTCTTTTTTCTTCCTTTTCTAAGAAAAGGCTAGGTTCCTGAACTAAGGTCTTTCTTGTGAGTTCTTCTGTGGATATTGTGTGGGTACCTATTGCTCTAAAGATTAAATAGCCATCCAACCCAGGTGATTTGGTCACCAATCATAGGTTACTATTGTATTGAACACATGACACTAGAATGAAATATTTAGGTATTTACCAATAAAAACAGCCTTGTGGCTGCCAACTCTTGGCTACTGTAAGAAACTTATCTGTTGTCATGTTTTTGTTTGAGAATCTGAGAACAACCTTTGCAGTGTGGAAGGGAACTAGTATATGCAGACTTTGAGCCTGGCTGGCATCTGGCCCCTTCTGGCTTCAGCCCCTCCTCCTGATTAGGAGAGAGCAAACACATTCTCATTAAACTTCCTCGTTGTCCTCTCTCTCTCCTGCACTTCCTCCTTACAGTTCATTCTCCTGTAAGAGCAGAATCCTTTATTTAGGAAAGGTTTGAATTCTGACCAAAGACACTGAGCCTTGGGTCCCAGGTAGTTTCTGACAGGTAAGTAGTGTCCAGGAGAACCATGATTTTCGAGTGGACACCCTGCTTCATTTGGCTGCTGGGGCATCCTGTTTTTTTTTTTTTTTTTTTTTTTTTTTTTTTTTTTTTTTTTTTTTTTTTTTTTTTTTTTTTTTTTTTTTTTTTTTTTTTTTTTTTTTTTTTTTTTTTTTTTTTTTTTTTTTTCCGTTCTTTTGGAGAAATTCAAGGGTTTTATTTTTTTTAATTAAATGCAGTTTTTAGGCACTGAAAGTTCTTCTTGCTAACAGAAGATGAAGAGAAATGTCATATTCTACAACCCTATACATTTGGAGTCACAGGATCACATTTCTAACAAAGCCTGGTTGCAGTCTAATAAAGCCTTGGGCAGGAAAGTCATGGAGCACCTGACTGTCACAACAAGACAGCCTCACTCCAGTGCTGCTGTCAAGGTGTACCGGCACAGTGTAGCTCCGAGTTGCTGGCAAAGAGGTCAGAAGCTGTGTGGACACAGAAACTGCATGTAGGCTCGCACAGGGCCAGATGCTGTGCAGTGCAGCATCCAGAGGAAAGGAATTAGGAAGAACTGTCCCACCAAAATAAAATGTAAATGGTTAAAGATTACAACCCAAACCCTACTGTTCCCTTAAGGAAATCTGGTCAAGGTTTAAAGGTGAAAACTCAAAATATAGGTGTCAACATTGCTAATGAACGATGTCACCCAGTGACTTTTTGGGCTCAGAAAATAGATTTGAGTTGAGAGACAATGAGGTTGTCTCAGTGGCTATTTACTGAGGACTTTGGAAACAATGAAGAAATGATGACTGCATAGATCAAGGGCAGCCAAGGGAATTGGCTTGGTCTTTGGCATCAGGTGAAATACAAGGAGAGGATCCAGGGGAGGAGAAGGGGTCAGAAAACAATCAGCATGAGGCTGGAGCCTGAGGGAGGGACCAGTGCTTGGAGCAGGGTAGAGCCCTGCAGCCACTGAGCAAAGCAGACCCAAGAAGACTGACGAGCTGGAGGCATGCACTGGAGAAGCTGGACAGAAAGTACTCAGAGTAAGATAAGCTCATTCCTAGACATATGACTTAACTGAACGCAGATAAAAAAAATGTTATCTTTTAATCCACTGTCTTTCAGTAGGCAGAAGTTCAATTCTTTTTAACCTCATTCATAAAAGCAATAGAAATTTAAATTAATTTATTTTCTCATAGAAGTTTAGATGTAGACTCATGGCTGATTAGACTATGTCAGATCAAAGATTTCAGCAAAACATACTTGGAAAGTATAATATGGCGCTAAAATTTTAAGCCATGATAAGATAATCCTCAGAGCTAATTATTTCCTGAACAATGGCAGGCTCTTCTTCCTCAGGCCTGATGTCATCACTATCCACTTTGTTCAGGTCCTAGCAATAGGGAGAGGCTCACTGTCTGCTCTCTAATGCCTTAGAACACTCACTTTGTGCTTTCCTGCTTCTATCTAGTATTTAAATAGGCCAGGGTATCCTAGCATGTTATCTCTGTTCCCTCTACTGCCTGTGAGTGCCCAAAGGCTCCCCAGTTCTAAAGAATAGTGTCAATTTCTTCTTTTCTTTTATGTGTGTACCGTGTGGGCAGACGTTTTTTTCTTTGCATGAGTGGGGATATGCTAATGCACGCATTGTGTATGTGTGCATGTGGAGGCCTGAGTGTTGGTTTCACACGTGAGAAGAGACATACACACACACACACTCACGCTACCAAGACCACATGAGGGTTTATTTAAGAGAGTTCCCAGGCGGGTACAGAAGCAGAGAAGCAGGACAGGAGGAGAGAGTGACCATAACATGGCGTCTCTTTTTAAGAAAGGGGTGTGCATGGGTTTATGCAGTTACATTTAGGGGCGTGCCTCCGTACGAGGTGCATCCCACCAGAGCCAAGTTGGCTCAACCATGTAGAGTGCCAGGAAAACTTATACTGAGGATGATACCAGGAATCAACCGTGCGTTCCACCAGAACCAATTTGGCTCAGCCACTTAGAGTGCCAGGAATACTTACACTGAGGATGACACCAGGAATCAACCGTGATTGCTCTGCTATCTTAGTTATTGAAGCAGTTGCACAATCAAAACCAAGGTTTAGTCATATGCCTAGACTTGCTAGCCAGTTTGACATAGGAATCCCTGTGTCTGCCTTCCAAGGCCTCTGAGTCCACCTGCCATTTAAATCAATTTCTCCAGATGCAAGTTCTGCTCCTCCTGTTTATATGGTGTGATATTTTTAATGAGAATGGCTCTTGCAGGCTCATGTTTGAATACTTGGTCTCCAGTTGGTAGAACTGCTTGGGAAGGATTAGAAGGTGTGTAATTGTTGAAGGAGGTGTGCCACTGGGGGATGGGCTTTGAGGTTTCACAAGCTCATGCCATTTTCGGTTAGCTCTGTCTTCTTCCTACTTGCTGGCCAAGATGTAAGATCTTAGCTGCTGCTCTGCATCATGCCTGCTGCTCTGATCTCTGCCATGATGGTCATAGAGTATAGGCCCTAAAATTGTAAGCCCCAAATTAAATGCTTTCTAAGACATGTAGCAAGTGCTTCAAGTGCTAAGCTGTCTCCCCCGACCTCTAGAGCTTTCTTTGCCCTGCAATGTGCTACCTCCATATGTTTGTGAAGTTTCTCAAGCTGTATCATGATGCTGAGTCTTCAGCTTCCCACATCTGGTTGACCCTCTCCATACCTGTCCACCACTCCAGACTTCTGTGAAGCTCTTGTTTGGGGAGGCAATTACTGGGCTATTTCAGCAGACATCCAGCATGCTGCTCTCTGTCTCTACAGTGGCTGGAGGCAGAGGAAGATCTCTCCTCTTTGCTCGACCGCCTGGCTTCTCCTTACCTTGCTGAGCAGCACCTCTGCAGATCTTCTTTGCCTCTCGAGGAGGAGTTAGAATGTTCACCTCCATCCAGGCCTTTATACCCTGCTTTCCTTCTCTCAGGTAGTTCATCCTCTTCCTGTCAGCATTTCATGCAGGGCCAACACTGTCACTGCCAGTTCAGGTACCACATCCTGTCCTCCCGCTTTAGTCTACCTTCTCACTCTTCCTTCACTGCATTTCCTCCACTTCAGACTTTGTCCCTATGGTTTCCCACAAGTTAGATAAATGAGTAGTCTACAGAAACACTCACTTTGTCCAGAAAAGCAGAAGCCTCTGGCCAGGAGCATGAGAGTCTAACATGGACATTAGAAATGGAGTGTCTCCATCTATTCCTAAGCTTGATCCAGTTCATAGACATGGTGGTCCTTGAGTAAAGGGGAGGCAGAAAAGACACACAACACTGCCCAAATTGTATACTGTAGTCAGAAATTTCTCTGTCCTGCCTAGCCCATCCCACAGCCATTTTAGTCCCAAATAATCACACAAAGGCTTGTATTAATTATAAGCTGTTTGGTCTATGGTTCAGGCTTGTTCTTACTCTTACATTAACCCGGGATTCCTGCTCATGTTCAGCCATGTGGCCTGGTGCCTTTGCTGAGTGCAACATTTCCATCTCCCTCCCTTTCAGTCTGGCAGGCATCTCCTCTCTTCCTCTTCCCAGAACTCTCTTCTTCTGGTCACCGCTCCCGTACTTCCTGTCTGCCTAGCTTTTGGCCAATCAGTGTTTTATTATACCAATATCTATGGTGACAAATATTTACAATGTACAGAGCATAGTCCCACAGCAGTACACTGTTGATCTCTCCGCTCCCAATGTTCCCCAAAGGGATTTATTGACATTTACCATGGTAACACTGTACTGGGATAAAGGAAGTAATCACACACTGGCCTGAGTTGACCCTAATTCCAGGATATTCCAAATATCCCTGGTAACACACCTGACAGAGCAAGGCCTTGTGGGAACCATCCCAGAGAGAAGAAGGCCATAAGGGAGTCACAGCAGGCAGAGCAAGGCCCTTGGGTGATCAGGTGGCTGCTCAAGTTAATTTCCTTTTGTGTCTGTCTCCATGGATGGCGCAGTGGTTGCTTACATGTTTTTCAGGCCAGACTTTCTCAGCAGTATTTAAAATTCCCTGAGAACTTACACAGCTGCATTTAAAAAGAAAGGCCCACTTTCCTTAGCCTGTGAACTACATACTTCCCATACTACGTGGCCTTCCCTCTATCCATCCTTCTCGGCTTTAAATCCGAACTCAGTACTCTTCCTCCCCCCCAAAAAATCATCCCAAGATGGGCACATTCTCCCCCTTTCTTGCTTGTGCTCATGCTTCTTTATGCCAGGTATTTCTTTTTGGCTTCCTTCTTTGGATTTCTTTGGTGCCAGTTTTTCACACAAATATACCGTGTTCCCTCGTAAAATGTTTTTCCTTCACTGTGGCCTTTAACAGTCATGGAAATAACCAAAATGTGTGGATGGATAAGTTCCCTAGTGTTGGGGAAGGAGAAGGTGTCTTTCTATGGATAGGCCATTAACAGTTTTCATAAACAAAAGATTGCCTTGTTTTTACCTTTTGTTAGACTCAGCGTTTTTTTAAATCTGCTTAAAGTGAAATAAGTGCTTTTTGTTTAAGGAAATCATATGGGAAACAGAAATATGAAATGTTCACTTTGTTTAATGTATAAGTCTATTCCACGACAGGTGGCCTTTCAAAGTGCACAAATAAAATAAAATTGCATGGCTCAAACCTATCAGCAAAGGAATAGAAGCCAGGTGGTGGGACCAGGAGCAGATGGGCAATATTTACTTAGAGCTTCATATTTTTTTTCTTGCTAAGTGTCCCCCTGATCAAATACCTTCCTTCAGATATCAAATAAACCTCCAATGTTTTTGAATAGACTTTTACTGAAAAGGTATATTTCAACACCCAGTTCACATTTTTTCAATGTCAGGGGTAGAAAAACCATATGGTGCCCATAGAGTGTGGAGTCTGAGCTAGCTTAAAAATTCTAAGTCTCCTTCAAGACTTTTCTGTGAAGTTTCCAAATTTCACAGTCAAAATTAAAATAGTATAAAAATTAAGTTGAAGCCAGTATGAGTCCCAGGATTTTTTTGTATACCAAATATGAATGTGCCAATACTGATAAAGAACCTGGTATAGTTAAGTCAGAACTTTACTGTCAACTTCTCAAGCCACTGCAGCCCTCTGCACCAAGGCGGTCTAGACAGTTCAGAGTCACTTAGGTCTTCAGTAAGTATTGTGATCAGTGATCACAAGAGAAACATGTATCAGTACTACAACACCAACACCTGACCATCTTTAAATTTTTCTCTCCCTTGAGCTTGTGCACTATTGCTCTGATGTTTACTTTCTCCCTAATGCTCCGATTGCTGCATTTATGTTTTTTCCAACATTTATGGAGTTTATAGGAAGAAGACAAATAACCAATCTCTCTTGAGACAATTGGGAACACAGCATTAGTTTCTACTCTTTCTTATACATATATCTTTAGCATATCTATAATATTTAGTAATTGCCCATCAGTGTTCAGATATAGTATCAATGTTACATGTTGCTATTTCTTGGTGTGGTGCACAATGTGTAAGGGTTGAGCCCATCACCAAGGGAGAAATATAGTTTCAGTCATTCAGGTGTCCCAGACTTTCTTCTTAAAGGACTTTCTACTTTCATGGGGTCAGACATGTAGACGATGGACTGTGGTAGAAGAACTCTAAAACCTACTAGAAAAGGTACATCTTCAAAGGAAGTTGAGGTTTCCAGGGAGAGTTGTCAAACCCTTGAAAAGGTTTACAGAGAAAGCTGTGGTCTCCCCTTTCCTAGAAGTCAATAGGCACTCCACAGTGACTGGTTGTTGACTTATGTTGGGGGAGATGGAATCTTGCAACTCAGCATGTACAATGTTCCACTTATTCTTCTTGCTTAAGTTTACCTTGGTACATATTGTGTAGTCCACAGGAGTCAGCTTGTAGCTTGTGAGAAGCAATAAGACATACCTTTTCTCCATTTTTATGGACTTCCTTTTTCTTAACTTTTAAAATAAAAGTGTTTTGAATTTTGCCTTTCATGACATTCAAATTTAACTTTTGTATATTTCACCTTCCCCTGGTAGTTCAGACTACATTTGAGAGAGAAGTGTGTCTCAAGCAATGAGGAAGGCTTACCTTTTCCTGGATGATTGTGTGAATCTGCTGTGTGAATACTGCAGAAGAATCAAGCTATAGATTCTCTAAGGCTCACCAATGACTCACTAAGGACATTTCCTTAAGTGATGTCAGAATTATTTAATTTCTTATTTGTATGGGAATATGCACACGGCACACACACATACATGTATACTGCACACATGTGCTAGTCTCTCCTATCATGTGAGTCCTAGAGATTGAACACAGGTCATAAATCCCACTGGGCTATCTCACTGGTTCCAGAAGGCTTTGCCTTTTAGTGAGCACTTACTTTCTCTGCATAGCTCTTGTTGGTTGCTGAAAATGCTAAGATGCCTGAGATGTGCTTCCTGCTTCAAATGTGCTTACAACTCTTCATAGAAGAGATGTATGTAAATAACCACATATACTGTGAAGAAATGTGGTTCTGTTTCACAGGAATGCCATGTAGAATTATCATTGTCTGTTGAAATTTTGTCTTTCCAAAGTATGATATTTCTCTCTTGCTTTGTCTTTGTCACTTTTACACATTGTTTCTAGATGAGTAATGGATTCTCATGCTTTACATACTGGAACAGTTTATAAATTATTTATTAGAAAATTTATCCACACCTTCTCAGCTATCCCATTTGTTGTCATCTTTCCCCATTGATACAGATAGTCACATGTAGCTTCTTAAGTAGATACCCAGTATCTTCTTGTGCAAGAATATGTATGTTACTGCTTACTAAAAGCAATGTTCTGTCTGTCACTAACATAGCTTCTTAATGGAATAGTGTGTCCATGATATAGGATGCCCTTTCCCTCCTTCATGGTAGTGTGTTACCGTCATAGTATCGTACTGAGGCACCACGTTGGGTCAGTTAACTACTTCATAGTATAGTGGCTGCAAAACAGCTGCTTTATTGCCTTCTGGGTTTGTGGGTCAGCTGTTTGGATTGGGGTCAGCCAGTGGTTTTTCAGCAGGTCTTGCCAGAATTTGCTTGTGTGGATGCAGTCAGAAGGCTATGTATCTTTTACAGCCTCATTTCATGGTTGCTGGTAGACCTATACAGCGCCTGCAATCACTTCTTTCAGCAAGTTCACATGGAACACCTCCTGTGGGTCCAGAAACAAAAATGGGCTGTGCCCTAATGTGGACATACTGAGAAAGCTTCTGATTACCTTATATTTGCTAACATCTCATTAGTAAAAATAGAGCTAGCGTCATAGTCAGAGGAGAATGAGCAATCCCCTGCAAGCCACTATGCAGCTCCCACTGCAGCAGGTACACTTAGCCATTCTCGGACACCTGGCTATTTCAGTCTCTTGCTGTTGCAAATACTTCTCAGTAGATAGTTCGTTCTGTCCATAATGCAGTTCATACGTGGAGCATGACGGATCACCAAAATGGGATTGCTGGGTTAAAGGACAAAAGTGTTCAGAGTTATCTGTGTATTCTGTTTCTGTGGTGATCTTTCTCTGGTTATTTTAAGCCTGCATTTTCTATCACTAATTTAAGAACTTTGAAACCATGAGAAGAGCTTAAAATAAATTAATTAAAAATTTATCTTTAATAAGTTTGTGTGTGTGTGTGTGTGTTGTGCACATGCATGTGTGAACAAGTATGTACTTAAAGGCTTGATGACTTCCATGACTTGGCCCAGAAAGTACTTTAGAGCCAAGATATATATATATATATATATATATATATATATATATATACATATCCCTCAACAAACTGTGACAAATGGAATCCTAATGGAATCTCTCATTAGTGGAAATTTGTGTTTTGTATCTGGCTTAGCTTCAGATGGTGTCTATTTGCTTGACTCATTGCTCACTGGCTCATTTGCACATTACTGGTAATGTGGTCCCACATGATTGCTCCTCAAGAGATTCTATTTTTTTTAATTGAATGTAGTTTATTTCTTCTGATTTCTGAATAGTGGAGGGCATCCTGGAGTTTTGTTTTGCATATGACCTCATGTCTGTTAGGTCTCAGGCTATCCAAATATCCAGAAAAGAGGTCATCCTGGACTAAAGGAAAATTTCTAACAGTTCGATAAATGCCAGCATTCCCCAGGAACTAGTGAAACCAGTTCCCACCTGTGGAAAGGAGTCCTTTCCCTTACCTTTGGCAGAGGAGACATAAGGATCCATTGATAAATACCTGTGGCTGCATATCAAAGTCTGTACATGCTTCCAGGCTCCCTCAGTCCCTATTCACAGATCTTGTCCTGCATTTCAAAGTCCTGGTAGCATCCTAGCCCCTTCCACCTCCTTGGCTCATGGACTTGCCTTCCTCACCTACTCATCCTCCCTATAACTGATATTCTTACTATTCTCTCTCTCTCTCTCTCTCTCTCTCTCTCTCTCTCTCTCTCTCTTTCCTTCCCTCCCTCTTTTCTTTTCTTCTATTCTCCCCTGATATTCTCCCTTCTCTCAAAGATAATGTCCAGTCTGCTTCTTTTTCTCTCTGCTCTCTGTTATTCACAATAAAAGCTTAAACCATACTACAGTAGAGCCATCATGTAGGCAATTTCTGTCCTGTGTCCCCTGCATACAGTGTCTAAGATGAGACTTCACTTCTGTCAGCAGTAAATCTTGAGATAGAATTCTGTATGAGTCCATGTGCTTGCTTTGGACTTTCAGGAAGGAGGAGCTGTTTTTAAGTAAAGCCTTGTCCTGGCCTTCTTGCAGACGTGGAAAGTGCACTGTTTTCCCTCTTTAATCCACCCTCAGACGTTTTCATAGGTGCTTGGTCACAGCAAAGTAGGCCCAGTGTGCAGACTGACCACTCTCTGAGGCATGATTGATTAGCAAAGCTGTTCTGCTCAAGGGCAGCCTGTTTTCCTGAGCCTGGGTCTTGACACGTCCGACATGCTCAGATTTTTTTTTTTTTTTTTTTTTTTTCATGCTCAGATTTTAAAACAGGTCGCTCGTCCAGGCTGTAGGCTGTGAACCAAGATGCTGATTCTTGAAAGAGAAAACAGAGGGGATAAAAAAAGCTTGGGAGTAGAGGAAACTATATGAATCTGGACCTAGGGAAAAAAGCAGCTCAGGTAGACCCGCTCCTCACTGCACAAACCCGCTCCTCACTGCGCAGACCCGCTCCTCACTGCGCAGACCCGCTCCTCACTGCGCAGACCCGCTCCTCACTGCACAGATCCGATCCTCACTGCACAGACCGGCTCCTCACTGCACAGACCCGCTCCTCACTGCACAGATCCGATCCTCACTGCACAGACCCGCTCCTCACTGCACAGGCCCGCTCCTCACTGCACAGGCCCGCTCCTCACTGCACAGGCATATCAGTATTGCTGATTCTCTTCACCAGCTGCTTACTGGTGTGTGGTGCTGAGAAAACTGGCTGCAGAAGAAATGCAAAAAAAAAAAAAAAAAAAAAAAAAAAAAAAAAAAAAAAAAAAAAAAAAGAAAAAAAAAAAAAGGTGAAGATAGGGATGTGCTGGCAGAGCCTGTGCAAATAGGCATGAGCCCCATTTGACTAGGAATCTCCAAACATCAAAGAGAGGCATACATTTAAAGAGAAACTTGAGACTGAATCAAAGTAGCTATGATGGAAGTTTGGAAACACAGCCAAGCAGCGGCACCATAAACAGAAAGAGGCATGGATCAGATCATGTCTGTTTGCTCATTTGCTGCATGGCATCAGGCAGCGTGTCTTTTGACACAGGGTAGAGCCTACATTAATATTTAGTCATAAAATGATGGGACTGAAAGTAACTTTAGAAACCATTTTGTCCAAGTCTCACTATTTCATATAAAAGTAAACTGAGGCCTAGACACTTTAGTTTTAGTCTCAGGATGTTTTCTCAAGGTGCAACCAGGTTCTGAATTCAAGTAAAGTTAGCTTTAATAAACTTATGGTGTCAGTACTTGAATGACTGAGTGCATATGCTTTGGTTTTGATGACCCGCACAAAGGCCCGTGTAGAAGCCTTGGTTGCCAGCTTGTGGCACTACTGGGAGATTGTAGAGCCTTTAGGATTTGGGGAACAGCAGGGGAAAGTTAGGTCACTGAGGAGCATGTCCTCGGATAGGATATTGGGCCCCAAAGCATCCTCTCCATTTCTTTGTTTCCTGGTCACCATAGGTGAACAGACCTCCCCTCAAATAGTGTATTGTGATGTTACAGCCTCACAAAAATGAACCAAGGAGCTCCGAGCCAAAAATAAACCTTCTCTCCTACTACGATCATTTATTTCTGGTATTTGTCATGGTAGCAAAAAGCTGACTAATATTCTTTTTTGTTGCTGTTGTTATGTAGCCCTAGCTAACCTTGACCTCACAGAGATCTACCTGCCTCTGCCTCCAGAGTCCTGGGATTTAAAGCACTTGCCACTGTATTTGGCCTTTAATTTCCTGTGTAATGAAACTTATTTCAAAGCCATGCATTCTATAACAGTATGTGTGGTATCTCTTTAGTCCAGTTATATATTAGTCATCATTCACTCTAGGTATATCTTTGGAGGCAGTGAGCACAAGAAGGTTTGTGAGGACGAACTGATTGTTGTCTTTTGAACGACTTTGAGGAGTTTCAAGACATTCTGGCCATATTATAGAAAGTCTTAAATGTTAGCATTGGATGGAAATGTGAGTTTTTCTTATAACAGTGTGTTTTATGCTCAAGATGTAAGTGGCCTGAGGCAGAAAAAGCCTATATGAGGCTGGCAGTGGTCTTTTAGTATATTATATTCAACTGAGTATCATTGAGCAGTGAGACCAAAAATCACAAAGAAAGAATGCTTCTTACCTCTCTTTTGTGGCACACCTGTTCTTTGGGCAGAAGATACCCAAACTATCTGAGCACCTTGTGGCATGTTTCACAACCTCATATGAACACCATCTCATGACCTGACACCCTATCTCTGTCATCTTTAGCCTTGACTATCAAGCTACCTACGAGGTTTTGAGTCCCTTCAAAAATACATCTTCCAGAATTCATTGTCTTGAATCAATTTTGACTCATGACAAGAGTGTCTATAATCTTACTCTCCTAGAGAAGACAGGGGGTCAAGGGTCAGATAATCTCATCTTTTGGAGGCCAGAAGTCAATTACTGTTCTCCTGTCACAGAGAACACTTCAGAGGCCCATTTGGAGGTACCTTTACTGGTGGCTCTTGTTTGGTTTCCTGTGTCACAAAGAAAAACCTACATGGAACTAAAAGCAGGGATTCTAATGCAGTGTGGGTTCAGTTTCATTGCTTTTGTGAGGAGTTGTGTGGCCCTAGCTCTAAGAACACCGGTAGTGGTATTGGCCTACATTCTAAGAATTTAAAGAGGTGAGGTTTCTACAGAATAAAAATCACCCAGCATATTTGGGAGGCTTTCTGCAGAGTGAAGACGAAAATAAACTCAAACAAACAAAACAGGAAGCGTCTGAAACACATAAGATGTGTCTTCCTTGGACGCTGAGGATCCTTGAAATCTTAGGTGCAGTTTAACCTGCTTCAGAGGTGTGTGTGTAGGTTTGTGTAGAGTGTGGGTATATGTAGAATGTGTGTGTGTGTGTGTGTGTGTGTGTGTGTGTGTGTGTGTGTGTATGAGTAGTAGAGTGTGTGAGGTACAGGGTATATGTGTGGATTGTGGGGCGTATGTGTTCAGTGTGTAGTTTGTGTATGTGCAGTGTGGAGGTGTGTGGAGTATAGGAGTGTGTGGAGTGTGTGTGTATATGTGGAATATGTTGTGTGTAGAGTATGGGATACATGTGGAAAGCATATATAGGGAGTGTGTGTGGTGTGTGAAGTGTATGTGGATATGTGTGTTGAGTATGTTGTCTATGTGTATGTATGTAAAGTGTGGAAGTGTGTGCTTTTGTGCCTATGGAGTGTGGGGTACATGTGGAGGGAATGTGTGTATATGTGTGTGTGTATTTGGCGGGATAATGGTTATGAGCATGTGGCTGTTTTGCCTTGTTTGATCTTTTGTTGGTGCACGATGTTTCCTGGGGTGGCCATGTCTCCTCTCAGCCCCCAGTTCTCTCCTTCAACCTGCCACTACTTTGCTGAGCTACAGAGCAAATATAACTGTATGTAAAATAAAGACCAAATAGCTTACAAAGCTCCAATGGAATCTATCTTTGAAGCAATATTGTACCAGTATTAAAAACATAGAAATTTCCCACAGAGAGTCCCACCCCAGACTGAGGAAGCCAGCTCTGTTAAGTGGAGGCTTTGACTGGTTTAACAGTTCTCTGCCCGCCAACCCCTTCTGCTGACAAAAGAATACTTTCTCTGGCTGTATACCTCACCCATCTATATCTAACTGATAATGGTTTTCATTTGCATTTAATGTGGTTGGTGATCCCTTGACAAGGACAAGGTAGGAGACTGACTACTCCACTATCTTCTGTCCTTCCTCCCACTCCTCTCCCCCTCCCCTCCTCTTTCCTGCTCTCTGTTATTCTTCCTGTGAAAATATGAAAAGCCAACTGTAGCTTTGTCTAACACCTCCAGATGTTATTCCATTAAAGAAGCTGCCACTCCTGGAATTTGACTTCTGAAAACTGAGTGGTTGGCATTGGGCTGCAGGTTACAGGCAGAGCCATCATACGAGCTCTTGAGTCACAAGTGGTCCTAATGTCCACTCTAACAGCGACCAGAGCACAGAGGCTAGAAGACTTTTTGAGCAGTGAGTTGTCTTCTGAGAGTGCCCAGCGCAGGTGGGGCAGCTGAGAACACTCTGATTGAGAAGGTAGCTTGAGCCAGGAAGGACTCGAAGGTCAGATTCTGTCATTTTAGCATTCTCACGAGGACTCAAGCCCTTAGGAAAATATTGGAATCTATTTCAACCCACGAGTGTTTGACTGCCATGTGTCAACAAGCCATGGTTTTCTTACTGTTTTAGGACAACATGATTTTTGTCTCACTCATGCTTAAATAATTTTATTTTTATTCTAAGAAATCAAAATGTGGTAGAACATGAATTTGATGAACATTTGTCACTTCTGGTGGCTAAAAGCAATCTAAGATATGTGATCTTAATACTAAAATTCTGACATTTCTTATACATATTTATAATTCTCAAGGGAAAGTAAGATTCAGTGAAAAATTGAGATATAAGATGTATAAGAAATTCAAGCCAAAGAATACACACAGCCAAGATGCTCCCAGATGTGGGAACCCTTCAGTGAATCCACACAGCCAGGATGCTCCCAGATGTGGGAACGATGAGTGGTTCTCAGCCATTGGCCTTCATGGCAGGCTTCTTTTTAATTAAAAATTAAATATATTTAAAATTTTTAATTTATTTTTAACTAACAAATAAAAATCATGTATACAGGCTTTTGTATTTCATCCCATGTGATGAAGGGTATGCTGTTTTTCCCTACTGCCTGAGTTAACTCAGCATATTAACCACAAGCAGTGAGCAGTTCTCATTAATTTTCCATATACTCACTTAGCTTTGATCTTCCCATTTCAAAGCCAAGAAGACCATCCAGGGAGTGAAATGATCACACTGTGTGTCCTTTTCTCAGTATGGGCAGTCTTTTAGTCAGGAAGCCCCTTTGGGTAACCCAGTGACTAAATAAAACAAGCACCCTCCCCCATCCCTTCATCAATATTTAATTAATATTGATTCTTTGCTTAGCTTTGTCTCATTTCAGAACCTTCACAGATAAACTTTCTCCATAAATGAGCCTTTTAAAGTATATATTTGAAATATTTTTAAGCCTCAGAGAGAAGTTTTAACACAAGTTTTTCATTGATTTCCGCTGACTCCAATTTATTTCTTGAGTGATTTTTCCCGAAAGATTCTTTGGTTCACTGAACACAAAAAACAAACCCTGTCCCAAGTTCATTGAGGTTATAGGGATCTAGGTAATATGGTGTTTGTTCTCAAGGATTTCAGTTTCACCAAAGGATATAAGACACTTCAACAAATAGGCCAAAGAGAAAATTATCCAGTTCTGATTCCAGCATACCTACAAGCTGGATACAATGTGACTGAACACTAACCGACTCCCACTGCTCTTCTGTGTAGAGTTATAAAAGGTCTTTACTTTTGGGGGTTATAATTATGGTGACTGAATTTTTCCATACTAAAAATTGAAACCCATTGCCTTACAAAGGGTTCTTGTGCCACTTCTGGGTGTGGGACCACCCACAGTTTGACTTTGTAAAGCAGGCATTTTCAGGCAGGCTCCATAAAAGCAGAAATTCATTAAATAGGCATGTTTTTAGACTTTTCATTAAAAGCCTATAATGCAAACAGTATTTTATTTTGTATCTGAATCAACACGTTATATACTAAAGCACTATTTTATAGCCTTAAGTTTTGTGTTAGCCTATTCATAAAAAATAAAACAGAACAAACTATTGTTCTGCGTAGAGTAATAACACCTACCATGGGGGGTAGTTAAAAGGGTCCCAAGGGGTCTACTCCAGGCCTTTAATTTTCTTTTTGAAGATAAAAGTTCCTTATTTCACTTTCAAGGTTCAAAGTTTTTTGAGCCATGTAAGTGATTGTCATTGAGGTGAGCCAGACGTGAGCAGCTGTGAGCAGTCGCTCTGGAAAAGAGGGGAAGGGGTGACTTTTTCCTTCCTTATTTTCTCTCCCTGCACATATGTAGTTTCTACACATGTAATTTTTTCAGACCATCAAAGACAGGAATGAATACTGGCCAAATTGCTGTAGCCCAAGCAGGAGTTCTTGAATTAGAGGAATGAAACAGGCTGGTGTTGATGGTTTAGAGATCCTGAGATCAGGGCCTGCTTAACCAACAACAAGTGACTTACCCAAAGCAACATCGTGACTTGATGAGCAAGCTTGCTGGGTAATGCATTCTCTCCCAAGCTGTGAGGCTGTCCTCTTGCTCAGTCTAGTGTATGCCCAGGAACAGCTCCACAACATGATTACATCATTCTAAACCCTGTGCTTAATGATTGGACCAATCTAAATTGAAAAGTTTGGAAAGCTGATGATTTAAACCACTGACTTTTTCAGTGAGGCAGCTTCAGGTGCCAGGGCTTTTCAAGTCTGACTCCCAGCTAGGCTGAAGTTGACTGAATTCAAGGAAAATATTAAGTATACTGTGCTTCCTTGTGTCCTAGGACCACTTCCTTGGTAAAGAGTTGATACTTTGCTCCTTTTAGTAGACAATATCCATCATGGACCACTTCCTTGGTAAAGAGTTGATACTTTGCTCCTTTTAGTAGACAATATCCATCATTTACCTCACAAGAGGGCTGCATTTATGAATTGCTTATCTGAGTTCACTTTCTGAATGTATTCTTTCCACAGAAGCACACCAAGTGTGGGGCAGCACTGATGGAAAACATCACTGCCCTTGCCTCGCTTCACAGTCTGTCAGCGGCTTAGTTGCTTATTGCTTTTCTGGAGTTCAGTTCCCAACATCCACATTAGACAGCTAACAACCACCTATAATTTCAACACCTGAACCTTCTTCCAGATTCCATGTGCACACACACACACACACACACACACACACACACACACATGCACAAGTTAAAATAAAAACAAGTCTTAAGGAAATATACCAGGCTAGCCACTCAACCTCCAAATTCAACTTCATTTTCATATCCATCTGTTCATTCAATGACTATTTCTTGTTTTGTCTTAATATTTATTTACCTATTATGTATATGTGCACATATCTGTATACATGTGTACACATGTATGTGCCATAACATGCATGTGGAGGTTTGAGGAAAACCTACGGGACTCAGATCTCATCTTCTACCTGTGGTTCCAGGAATTGAACTCACATCATTGGACTTGACAGAAAATGCCCCCAGCAGCTGAATCATAACTATTAGTTGAATATATCCTTTTTGAAGGGCCCTTTGCTGGCTGTTACAGATATTGAATGCAGTCAACAACAACCACACCAAAACAAAACAACAACAGCAACAAAACCCAAAGCTGTATCCCTCTCGTGGCTTATCTTCCACCAAGTTGTATTAAGAAGTGTACCACTTTGGGGCCATTTTATACTATGTTATTAAGACTTTCTTATCGAAGACCTCACAGAAACAATTTAGACAGCAGAGGACTTGCTTTGTTTGTGCTTTCAGAGTGTTGAGTACATTACAACAGACAGCTGAGGGGTGGGTGCTGTCTGAGGGGTGGGTGCTGTCTGAGG
>PVIH01006131.1:0-93407 GCA_004025045.1 Sigmodon hispidus | reverse complement strand
TTAGTGAGGAGGTGTTTGCTTTCCGACTCTCCCAGGCAGGTGCCTCCCAGTCTAGTCCAGTTGGCAATCAAGATTGACCCTCACACGTGTTATGAGAGAGATCACTGCTTTGCTTCGTTCTTTTAACCCCATGAAAGCAGAGATCATTCAGTCTGACCTTCCTAGGGGATTCAGAACCTAGATAAATATAGAACATGTAAACATGGAATGGTATAGCTGTGAGAGAAGGAAGCACTTGAATTGCAAGAGATTTAAAAGTCTCTAATACAGTTCTTAAAGTATTTTTAATAATGCAAAAGACGGAACTTCACACACACAAACAAAATTCTGGCTAGAAAGTGAGATGTGCTTGAAGATAGATCTGTCATAGCAGACCAAGATAACTTTGAATTATTAAGATATAAACTCTCCAGGGTAGTTTCTTTAGCTTATGTGGGCAGCGCCATAGCTTCTAGGACATGAGAATGGTCTCCTAGGGTTTAGCCTTCAGAAAAGAAGGATGAATCTTTCCCCCTGTTCAGGAGTTGTGTTCTTAGTCTCTAGATAGGAAATATAGATTCTAATAAGTAATGTCCCAAAAATGCAAATGTGGATGCCACGTGGAACATGTCTGTGGACTGGACATTCTAATCTAATTAATTTGGGAATGGGCAGATATAGATTGCTCTTCAAAAACTTACCTTTTTCAAATATAGGGGAGATTGACTTCGTATTATTAAATCACAGAGAATAAATCGTGGTATAAAATCACTGATTAAGTTTGCATTCCAAACCAGCCACTTATTTGTTTTAACCCTGATGACGTAACTGCTAATTTGAAAATGATTATGAAAACAGGGATTAAAAGTCCTACACTTGATTCCTTTTAGGGTTGATGGTGATGAATAGCATCTTTTTGCACATTATCTTGGGAGAAACCATCTGTGCCTTTGTCTAGCTCCTCAGAAAGGCTGAGCTCAGAGTGAGGGCCCATGCTAGTGAAAGCCAGGCCAAGATACAGCAGAGTTCCAACTTTACTACAAACTAGCTAGTACTTTATTGCACAAATTTTATGTAGTATTATAATAAAGACATAGTGCCAGATATTGGGGAAAAGCTGGAATGAATATCAGACAGACAGGGAACAAACCACAGTTAATTCTCATCCATAAAACTGCTCAGGACTAATGGGGCAAGTTCTATCTTCAATGGGTCCTCAGACTCACTGGTTGTTCAGATAGAATGACCGAGCTTTTCCTTCTCCTGTCTTCTATTTCTTTCCCCACCCAGATATTATACTTCCCAGTTCAGCTCTCCTACAGCTAGGATTAATGGTGTTAGCTACCACTGCCTGGCTTGATAGGCCTTGAACTCACAGAGATCCAGACAGATTTCTGTCTCCCAAGTGATGAGATTAAAGGTGTGGGTCACCACTCCCTGACCATCAAGGCACGTCCCCTGATATTCTAGACTATTTTTATTAAATATGCAATATATCACTACAGTGCTCAGTTTAATGAAGACTAAAGTGTTCTGATTAATTCAAAATTTTATTTAATCTCAGCTATCCAGTAGACCACTTCTCTATGACCAATCTTTATAAAACTCAAATACTAGAAATATAGTTGAGTCTATAACATACTCAACACATCTTTTATTAATGTAAAACATTATGAAAGATCTGGGTCCAACATAGGTAGAAACGTTTGCTAAAATCCAGTAACTTCAGTTCACTCATCTGGGATCAACTTGACTTAATCTTGCCTCCCCCTTTTTTTGGAGTGAGGTCTTCCTACAATAATAGTTTCAGTGACAGAAACCTATTGTCCATAACTCAGAATGAGCAGAAGCTTTTGACTTTTGGCAGTGCTTACAATTCCAATATTTGCTTACTTTTATGTATGACACGTGTGCACACTTGTGTAGAGGTCTTGTGACATCCTCAGGCATTGCCTTTACCTTCCACCTATGTACTTATTGTGTACTCCAAGTTAGCATGTCCTCACACCTACTCCCTCCAGAAGGATGCTGAGGTTGCAATCATGCATCTCTGTGCTCAGTTTGCCTGGTAAATGTTATCACCCACCATGGCATCTCCACAGCCCTTGCTCATGGTTTTAAATCAAGCACCCACAGAAGATAACAGCAAGCAGCTATTGTTAATAAAGGCTTAGTGTCACAGAGAGACTTTAACAGTTGGTTGCCCTGGGACAAGTTTGGGAAGACAGAATTAGAAGCAGATATGAAAACCTCAGTGATTTCCTCCATACACTATTAACTAGGAGGAGTACTTAAAATATTTTTGTGTTTCATTTTGATGTCAATCTTGAAAACACAAAATCTACATATATTTGACATCTAAGAATTCTCCCTGTATATGTATAAAGCTGACCATTATTGATTTTGTTTTATCAGCAAAACCAAAACAAACTATGAAACTGGAAATAGCAGAAAACTGATTTAATTGGTAAATTGATATAAAATAAAATGCAATATTAAGATATGTATATATACACCCATATATATATGTGCATATGTAAACTCACACAGAATGATGCCTATGATTTATGGGTCTGAAAAAATTAGATGCAGGTCTATAAACAGCATCTTCTGGAAAGATGTATAACATACTATCTGCTTTTATAAATTTTGAATATTAGAAATTAAAAACAATACCAATGAATGAAAATCACAACCATGTACACATTGCTTACAGTAAAGTGCACATAATTAAATTACTTAAGTTTGAACTGTCAGATTATCTAAATAGTTTCCAGTTTTCACCTTAATTTGTGTATTTAAACATTTATTCCTATCACCCATAGAACTAAACATCAATCTGTCTTAGCATTGAGTAATTTCTGAATGAATGCTTGCACGTTTTGCCAACAGTCTGACCATAACACTGATCGGCCTGGTCCCTGTGCACTGAAGTTCTTTGTGTGTTAGACACACATTCTCCTCCTTTCTCTGAATCTCACAAATTCTGGGAGAAGAAGAGGAAAGAATTCTTCACCATCTTCTGGAACTCATCGGAGTTGCACAGCGGGAGGGTATGGAGCTAGCTTGCACATGGATTCTGTCTCCATACATCATCCGCCTGAGATAAAGCCTTAGTCAGTTTTTCAAAGTCTGTTTTTTGGTTAAGACAGGTTATTTCAGCATGAAGACTTACCAGAAAATACTCTTGGGATTATTTGCTGTTGCTCCTGCTTCTTAGCATCTTTCAGTCACCATTGTAACTGCCCCATACTTGACACTCACCTATATGTTTGATCATACACACAGAGAGCTTTCCAGACACTATGGGTATATTTATTTACCTCTGTTGGAGTTCCCATGGTGTGAACTTTATTTTTGAGGTCAGGTGGACCTTGCCATCTGAAAATTGCCCGGGCTTTCAGAGTAGGAACGGGCTCAGCTGAACCATGACTAACCATTGTTTATTTTCGTGAGATAAAGAACAAAGACAAAGAGCAAAGGCTGTAAGTGGTGTCATATTTATTAGTTGAACTAAAGCTAGATGTGGCCTAGTTTTGATTTAAGAGATTTCTATTGTTCTGCAGGGTGGTAACACCCAGGATTGTTGGGTAACAGTTACAGAAATGACCCTAGGAAGCATCACAGGCCTGGTCTTTTCTGCTTTGCTGGTATTCCCCCTCTGCTGTCTGCTGAGGCAGGGCTCTTTGCAAGTTCTTCATAGTTTTCTCAACTGAGTAGATTAAGCTGGACTAAAGGGGACACAGCATAAAGTAGATATCATCCACCCCAGGGTTAGCAATGGCTTCTTGTTAAAAATAATAACTAATATGAGTCTTGGTGTAGTGGGATTGTGCTGATAATGTTGTAAATATATGTCCCGCCTATTAGTTTAATAAAAAAGCTGATTGGCCAAAGGCAAACAGGAAGTGTGGATGGGGCTATCAGGCTAAGAAAACTCAGGAACATCTCAGAGCAGATTCAAGCTCGCCTGCCTCACCAGGGTGTCTCTGTACCACAGCTCATGTGAGACACACAACTCAGAAACTGTTTTTGGCTCTGATTCTGTGATCTAGAACCCTTTTTAAATTTTTCTCAAGTTTTATGTGGGTGTATATCACCTACATTAAGCACCGTTTGTTGTAAAAGGTTCTGGCCCAGACTTTCCGGGCCTGGACAGAGGTTCAAACCCACAGTCCCACAGAAACACACAGACACTTGTATTATTTTTATGCTGATTAACCTAAGGCCCAGGCGTATAACTTGCTAGCATTTGCTCTCAATCTAACCCATCTTGTTCAGCCATGCAGCTCGGTACCTTTTCTCAGAGCAGCATTTCAGCTTCTTTCCTCCGTGTCTGCTGCTGTCTCCTCCTCGTATCTGTGGTGGCTCTCTCTGGCGGCTCTGCATGGTAGCTCTCTGGTGTCTGTGTCTGCTCTGAGGTCTTCCCAAGTTTTCTTAGCTTGGTAGCCCCACCCACACTTCTTGTTTGCCTTTGGCCAATCAGCTTTTATTAAACCCTTAGGTGGGACAAATATTTACATTCCTAGCATGATCCCACTACAACTTGGAGCAGAAGTGACCAAAGTACCAGGGGGGACAGTGTGTAGGGCAGAAGCACAGAGCAAGGCAGCGGTGTGCAGTGTGAGGCTCTGGAGTGCCCTTTTTCTTATTGGAGATATTGACCACAGACAGCTTAGTTCGTGGCTTATCCTATTAGGTGTGCTGAAACAAAAACATTTCTAGAATAATTGGCTTTGCTCCCAAACATTTTCCCAATGTATTAATGAACTGTGTGTGTGTCTATGAACCCTTTTAGGATTTCCTTTATCTGTTCATACCTGTCCTTTCTTTCTAAATTCACAACAGTGAATGACACACCTGAACAAGAGGAGATCTTTAGACACTCATACAAAATGGCAACTACTAATTTTGAAATTGTTACTGTAATACCCATTTTGTGAAACAGGAAAATGCTTAGGGCTGGAGTCTCTGTTTTGGGTAATGAAAAGGGATATTGATAGGCGAGGACTAAGGAGGACGGGAGACTGCTGTAGGCTAACTGTGGGTGTTTTTATTTGTCACTGACAGAAACCTCAACTGACACCACTTCCTTCAGTTCTCTTTGTTTCCTGAGGCATTCTCCTGAATCTTAGACTCTGTTAGCTCTTGACAGGGTGAGCCTAGTTTTCCAGTTATGAACACATCCAAGGAGCCCATGTGTCCTCTAGCTGGACAAAGGAACCTTTCTTAGGAAAGATCTTTCTCTAGATGGTTTGGTTGGTTGGTTGGTTGGTTGTCAGTGAAAACTGAAAAGGTGAAGATGGAATTTGGAGACTTTTGTCTCAGATCACAGGTCTCAGTGGAAGAGAGAGAGACAGAGACAGACAGAGAGAGAGAGACAGAGAGAGAAAGAGACAGACAAAGGGAGGGAGGCCTGAGGAGATGACTCTGTGGGTAAGGACACTGTGACACCAGCATGACGACCTGAGTTTTGGTCCCCAGCACTTGGGTAAAAATGTGGTTTGGCAGCATGTATTTATAAACCCAGGGTAGGGTGCTGGAGACAAATGGATTCTGGGGGCTCTCTGCCCTTCTGGTCTGGTGCCTCACTTCTGGGTTAGTGAGAATCTTTATCTCACAAAACAAGATGGAAGGAGACAGGAAGAAACATGTTGTAGACCCCTGGCCTTCGCACTAGGAAAGCATGCCCACAAGCATGTGCACATATGTATACAATGTATATTGAAACAGAATAACATATGATTAGTATTTATTGATCGAGTGATATTAGGCACTAAATGGATTAGCTAAAACATTAACAGTAAAGTATGGCTCTTTTCATTGTCTACCTGGTCCCACTAACTGTGGATTAAAGGTAGTGAGTGCCATAGAGTCAACAGCTAGATGGGAACTGAGAGTTCCATAATGAATGTTAGGCAGGGCAGACTGTACTAGACACATGTATATAATAAAGATGATAAATCTGCATAAGTATAGCTGTGATGAAATGTGTATAAAGACTTTGAACTTCACAGAAGTAAGCAAAGCATAAATAGATAGCATGCTCAGGCAGAGAGGAACCAAGTGCTATTTTAGCACTTGAGCTAGTGATAATTTATTGTTCAGCTTCTCCTGTTGAGTCAGTGTTTATGCAGTGCTATATATTAACTGAGACCAAAATAGTCTTGGATAGAGTACTGAGCAATCAGCAAAAGCTGTATGAAGCAGCCACTCCCCACAAGAAATGAGTTTATAATATTTAAAATATCCATCTGAAAAACACAAGCTGTTTTGACAATGTTTGTCTTTTAGTCAGTATGGTTCAAAAAGAAGTGGGGTGGCATGTGTCACAGAAAAGAATGGTTAAGTGGTTTAGAAGCCAAAGTGAAGGCCAAGACTCTTGGGTTGGGATTCTGGTTTACTAGCGGGGCTGGTCTTTGAGCCATATGCCCCTCAGCCAGTGGCACTAATGAGGGTGCCCACCTCTTAGGGTTGATTTTGAGACTGTATGTGAGATGGGGTGCACTCAGGGTGATGTCGTCAGAGACCTGAGAAAGCATTTAGTTATACTTGTTGGGCCTGTACTGACTACCTGGATGTCAGCACAGGCCTTTCTAATCATGCTGAGAGCATGAGATCACAGAATCAGAGCAAAGGCTGGGGAGACTGGACCAGACTCAAGATGATGTCACATACATGCTTGGTTAGATGATATGACAATTATATTTGTCATGTTGGTTGGATTTAGAATCAGCCAGAAGACAATGAGATGAGAGGTATATGTATAAGGGTATTTCTAGAGAGGATTATCATGCTGTGGGGAGTACCCAGACAGTGGTTCAGGTCAAATGAAATAGAGCGAGAGGACAGGAGACCTCCAGCCACATGCTGGTTTTTCTCTCTTCCTTTTCTTAGTTTCCTAGCCACTTCTACATGATTCTGTGAAACACCATCCCTATGAGGGATTGACACCTTTGAAATAGTGAACTACAATAAATAATTCATCCTATTAGCTTATTAATGTCAGATACTCGGTCACAACAATGTAAAAGTAGTCAGCTTGGATAGCTTATGTTTCTCCAAGGAGTCTCACATGTCTATGTCTGTCTGTGTGGTCCTGGAGACAGTTGGCACTTGTGGGGGTAGCGCCCAAGTCATAGCTCTTTGCTCGGTGGAGTAGAGTGTTGGTACTCTACAGTAAGCTGTCTTCAAAAGAAGCACAATACAAGAGGAGCATGGTTATCCTCACTAAAATAAATCACGCTGCTTATTGTACACAAGAGATGGGGCATCAAGAGAGCAAAGGCAAGTGTTTGCCGCTGAGCCCGTGTGATCACAGATGCTGTCCACAGACACATTTGCCCATGCTCCTCCCCATGCACAGGGTGCTATGTGACTTCCTATCTGTTTAACTCCTGCCATGTAGGCGGTGCTTTCAAAGACACCCTTCATCTGCAGTCATCTCTTACAGAGCCACTCTACTTCTTGGTTGTTTTAAAGCTTTCCTTTCTAGAAACTGCTTCAGCCCTGTGAGGCACAACTCTAAGCCAGTGGCCATTTGCAGATCCTATCTGTAACTGTCTTTCTTGAGGAAGGCCTGTTCCCACCAGATTGCGAGAGGCCTGTGTACCTAGGAAGCTCTTTCTGTGTCTCCTTCACCTTCTCTTGCTCTCCAGCTCATGATGCTTCCTGAAATCTAGAACAAGCCTTCCACAATGACCCCAACAGGAGGGCCTGGGAGAAACAGATACAATGCCTCTGCCCTTCTCACTGAGTGCCGAGGAAGGACAGATGCACTGCCTCTGCCCTTCTTTTTTGATCTTAGTCAAGTGTAGGTTCTTATCTGGAAAGTTTAATTCCTGACTCCCCTATGTCTTACCCCAGAGTACTTCCACACTGCATTATGCCATGTTTTTATTCGTCTTCACCCATGGCAAGTAGCAAGACAAGCCCCACCTTTAGTGTGTTGGGTGTTCACTCACTTAAGGATGAGCAGCATTCATCACTGCAGGAATTCCAGCCATGTATAGATGCCTGTAGGCTTGGGAAGCCTGCTGTCAAGCTGTGTCTACCGGATAGCCATGGTCTGTGCTATATAAGGAATCCTTTTGCAGTGGGTTGTTCTTGTCTGCAGGTAAATGTCTCAGGTAGGCACATTAGGGTTATTGTACCTGTAACGTTTCCTTAAGGATACCCGTGTGAAGCAGAGTTTTATACAAATTCTCTGTCCTTCTCAGGATATTAGTGTTGTGTGAGCAATAAAACTAGGGAACTAGTGCAGAGTGAGCCCATGAAGCTAGTTTATAGTCTGGTTTATGGTATGAATCTGCCTGGGAGAGTGGTGTCTGCACACACACTCCTTGTTTCAGACCTTTCAATGTATAGGACAGCTGTAGCAACTGCCTCCCTTCCTGGCACCCACCCTTGGGCATCCTCAGATCCCAAGGGGGCAGTGTGTGTTCTCCCAGAGTCCCTTAGCACAGGCCAGCCTAAGACTTGCTTTACTCACCAAGTGTTAGAAACTCTTGCTCCTGCAGTCAAATGGTGGTAGCTGTGTGGTGACTTTTGTTTTATTTTTGTTTTTTCTCTGCTTGTGAGTGATGTAGCTGGACTGTCTCTGGTGCCACCCTGGGCATCTTTGTAGTATCCTGATTATATGAGTATGCTGGTGGTTAATCTGAACATCTGAGGAATCTCCTCCTTCTGCAGGTTGTAGCTAATAGGGTGTGATGTCTCCCAACTTCAGCTGTACTTTAGAACTACTCAAGCCTCCAAAGCTCCTGATGCCCAAACCAGTCTGCCACTGTCCCTAGGCACACGACATGGACTCCCTAGAATGATTCCATAGTTAGCAACACTGGGTATGACTTCTGTACAGAAGAAAAGTTGAGGACAAAGCATGCTAGAAAGAAAAGAATATAATGAGAAAGCAAAGAGCAAAGACTAGAGCTGGCCAGGTATGCAGGAGAGGGGAGGTGCACTAGGCAGCTGTTGGGTGTACTCAGGAATAGTCACTGATTTTCTGTCCCCTGCCCCTGCTCCAAATCCAGGCTGTCCCTGGAGGAAGGACAAGATTCTTGTGGAATCTTCTGAATGTGTTTGATCTTTTGAAGCATTGCAGGGACTACTCCCTAGCCCAGATCTCCTAATTTGGGGTTCATTTGAGTTTCTCCCAATGCTGGTTTCTCTTTTTTAAAAACAAACAAACAAACAAAAAACAGAAAACAAAAATAAAACAAGTTTATTATGAGGATTTGGTTAAAGGTCAGTGAAGTGAGGTAGGCATATTAGACATTTTGCAAAAGGCAGTGTAATACCAGTGAACAGGAGAAGAAACTTCTGTTCAGGGAAAACACTTTCATCAGTTTCAGCTGATGAAAATTCTCATCAGTTGTCTCTCTCCACTGTCCCAAAAGGTAGCAATTCTGAGACAGTTGTTTAAAACATTTGGACATATATCTGTTATTTCTCTGAGCTCCCTGGTGATTCTGAAACCCTCAATGCTTAGGACTGATTATAGGTAAGGACCACAAGCTCAGTGGGACCCCAAGGCTGACAGACACCTTTGTACAGCTGAAGGGGCTTCACTGTTTTCTTACTCGGTGTTTCTTTTTCTCTTTCTTTTCTTAAAAAATATTTATTATGTATACAGTATACAGAAGAGGGCACCAGATGTCATTCTAGATGGTTGTGAGCCACTGTGTGGTTGCTGGGAATTGAACTCAGGACCTCTGGAAAAACAGTCAGTGCTCTTAATCTCTGAGCCATCTCTCCAGCCTATCTTTTTCTCTTTCTAATGTCTTCAGTTATCTGGTCCACCTCAGCATGACAAGGAGGGTTATATGAGATAGACTGAGAACAGCAGCCACCCACTAAGGTAATTTTAATAAGGTTCCACCTTTCATTTACAGGTCTAAACATGGAATCTTCTAAATTAGTAACTTCACTAAAGTAGGCAACAGCATTTGCACTTCTGAGTGTGAAGGCAGAAATGAGTTTCCCCTCCCTTTCTGTACTCAGTCTGAAAGGCAAGAGTTATCAGTTATGGAGCACCTAATGGAGCAACACCTTCTCAGCTCCTGTTTGTAATGGAAAGTGTGAAAAGTCCCTTGGATAGCAGTGAACCAAAGGGACTGCTTACTGACATATTTTCACTGTGTGTTATGGAAATATAATAAGAAAAAGATGAATCTGTCTGTAGCTACAGCAGGAACCATAGGAGTTGAGAATCAGGGAACTCCATCCCTAGTAGGGGGCAAAGAATGTTAGTGGATACCACTCACCCAGCAGTGGAGCTTCAGGTCTCATGGACACTCAGGCAGAATTCCCACCAAGGACAGCCCCTGCTGGCTGTCAGGAGCCACTCCTGGTGCTTCGGTGAGCCTGGGAAAGTAGAAAACACCATGGAGACTAAGCCTGGAGTACAGTACAGCAGGATAACAGCCCTAGCCTCCTTCTCTGCAGGGCTGGGGGATCAGTGTGGCCACAGGAGGCCCTGCAGGGAGAGCTGAACAAGCATTAAGAACAAGAATTCCTAGCAACACCAGAGATTCTCTTGATGACAGAGTTTTACCCTCCCTCTTCCCTACTCTTAGCTGGTTGACTGGGCACCACGCTGTGGCTGACTCAGAAAACAGCTTTACCAACTGATACTGCTAAACTAGATTCTTCATAGTTTGTCTATGGTTCCAAAAGACATCTGCCAAGGATCTTTAAGGAATTTGGAAAGAAGAAAGGGGAGAAGAAAAAAGGAATGTGCCTAAATAACACAGACTTCCGTAGGCTTGTTTACCTGGCTCTTGCAGTCTTGTGAATGAGTAAGATTCATGCTAGCACCATTTTGACACATGGTGAGATGCAGAAATCTCAGTGAGAAAGGAAACAGGAAACTAAATGATTGGTCAACCAGAATATAAGGAAAGCAGTGAGAGCTAACATTTGCTTCATTGAGGACTCCCATTGTGCTGTTCACTCACCTTCTTAAGAACCCTCACTGACAAGCCAGATACCATGGTTATCTTCCATCCTAGAAATGAGCTAGACCTGACTTGATGGGACTCTGTTGACTGAGGACTTAGCTCTTTGCTCCTGAGTGCTTGAGGCAGTGAGAAGCTGGACCATTCTCCCTGGACCAATGTTGCAACCAATGGAGGCGGGGCCAACACTGTACAGCTCTGTCCTCTCCTCTTTAGGTGGTATTAAGGGCCAGGGACACCAACAGAGACCTCATCTGTTTCAAACCAGGAACCCAGATGTGCATGCCGGCAGCAACCCAGGCCCAGATATTACCCTGACCTTGGGTAGCAATCAAGCTGCTTCACCTCAGCCTGCTCCCTTCCTCTAGCCTCTGTCCACAGGATATGAACCACTCCATCTATCCCCTAAAGTAGACCAAAGACTTTTTGCAATGAACATTTGCTAATAGAGATGTATAGACAAAGGGGTTTATTGCATGACTCATTTCAGCTTCCATGATAAAATTTTAATTTTCCTCCTTTTTTCTTAAATTTTATTTTATTGGGGAGGGAGGAATTCAGGAACAGATGGCACATGCAAAGGGATAGGGAAATGAATGGGACTGAGATACATGATGTGAACGACACACTGAATAAACTAAAAGAAAGTAAAAGAATTAAAAAAAAAAACCTTAAAAAGAAAGACAAGTTCTTCAGAGCACCTAAAGACCACATGGTTGATATTCCCGGTGTGACCCAGAACCTGTGCTGAAGCCATTGGAGCCAGCCTCCTGCCAGCAAGTGCTTCTGTGGATACCACACCATGGATTGGAACTGCCAGTCTCTCCCTTTTTCCAGGAGAAAGTGTGGGAGGGCTTTCTGCTTGTTCCAGGTATAGTCAGCACCAAAGAGCTGGAGCTAACAAGCGATGTGTGATTCTGGAGGGACCCAGGCTGCTTTCCTGAAAGCCGGTGCTCTGCGGCGGCTCTGCTGCAAACCACAGCAGCCTGCTTGTAGCTCACTGCAGACTCTGTACTGTTCTGGACATGCCTTTGGAAACTCTTTCCTATTCTCTTACCCTTCTTCGGAACCCTTTGTGGACACTGCTAGTCTCTCAGAAGTCTGTCATCCTGGACTGCTCTCTAAGGCAAACCTTTTGTGTGTTAAGGGCTGGAGACTAAGGCTTCAGGAAGTCTGCACAGAGATCACAAAATGGGCTCAAGATGGAAGCAGAGATGAGCAGAAGTATCCTTTATCATTTTAAAAGTGTATTTGTGCTTTTCCACTTTGATTGAATCAGATCCCATGACTTTTGTAATCACCAAATCCTCCATAAATTTTCTGCAACTGGCTCCCTGACTCCTACCTCGAAAGCCACCTCCTTTCTCCAGCCTGGGAACCTGCCCTTTAAATTTGACATGGCTGGGATTTTAATCGCTCCTCAAAGGCACAGTGACAATTTCACAACAAAGCAGGGGTGGGGGTGTTTTCTGCTCTGATTAAGGGAGCAACTGTTCTCTCTTTGTCCCCGAGGGCCAACTCTTGGCACCAGGCTGGGGAGACTTCGAACTTAGTGTTGCAACATCCATCAGATGCAGAGTCTGAGGCTCTCAAACAGGGACTGCAGCTGTTTGAGTTAAACTCTACAATTTTGTTTAGAAGATTCTCAGCCCTTGTTTTATGTCTTTCCTTCTTGGCAGAGAAACCAGGAAGCTTTTCTTTCCCAGGATCCGAGGCAGGTAATTGTTTTCACCCAAACTAGAATTTAATCTGATGCAAATGGTCATTCTTTGCTTTATGAACCTTCACTCACATCCATAAACTTTTTCCACCTTGCATACTGGAGACATGACTGCAGAATTTCCCCCTCTTCCCAGGCATGTTTCCAAATCTGGTTATAATTTAGGATCATTTTCACTTCTCAGCAGCCCTTACAGACCTTCGGTCTTTTAGCACAATGGAACACCTTCTTGTCATGTGGCTGACCATGACCAGGTCATGCTCAGTCTTTGAGAATGACAATTGGGGACACCTCCTATTTTATTCAGTGCCATTATTTATTCATTTATTTTATGTGTATGTATGTTTTGCCTACATATATGTAACAGCATTATGTTCATGCTGAGGGCCATGGAGGCCAGAACCCCTAGGGCTATAATTTACAGATGGTTGTGGAATTGAACTATGACTAGAAAATAGTTCCTTCCACAACCAAGCTGGTGTGGCTCCTGGTCTCTGATTATTTATTACAAGGGATTGGTCACTCACTGGGACTTCACATCCAGAAAAGTGACTGATGACCAAGGTTTTTTTTTCCTGTTTTTCATACCTTACACTCCCATGCTGGCTGCTTGCTGAAGCTCTTCTTGGTAGAAGGTGTGGTTGAGTTGATTCCCTGACCTGAAGATGAGAATATATATACTATCAATTGAAGTTTTCAAATATGCTTATATGTTCAAAGCTTAGCAAAGGATAGATAATGCCATATTATTTCTCATCACTACTGATACTTGGCATCCTAAGTTTCTAGATAATGAACTCTATCTGGACCTTAAAGATAATTGAAGGACCACACATGGAAGATTATATTTAAGGAAGGTAACGTTTAGCAAAACATTGAGTGTCATGACAGATATTCCTCAACCTAGATATGGGTTGTATGGGATGCTACCTTAGGTGATGGCACACATCAGTGTTTTTAAAGGCTGTGTTGGATGGTTCTTGGAGAATTTTATGGAAACCAGTGTTTGGGTACCAACAGAAATGTGTTTATATTGAGGAAAGACCACAGGTCTTTTTAATCTGCTCAGGGTGGGAGCATGAATGTCCCCACTTTTCAGTTGAGTCTCACTTAGGAGAGAAAGGCCTAAGGGTATAAAAGGACAGGAAACCCAGCCACATGCAGAAGAGCAGGGAGATAGAAACAAATGCAAGTCCAAATATTTATGCATATGCCTACTAGAAATGCCTCTTCTGTTTCTCAGTGAGCAGTGATTCAGCTTCCTGATCTCAGTTTGATCCCCTAACATTAAGTAAATAATTACTGACCTAGGAAATAAGTGGCCTGATTTCTCAAAGTATTATCTATAAAATGGTGATAAAAATAATCCATTTTTAATAGATTTACATGATTACATATAACTTACAAGAATTACAAGGTTATATAAATACATACTTATGTACACATATGAATATATTAACATATAATGTTAATAAACATAATATACCATTTGAGAATAAAAGTGTCATATCTTCATTCCAGAAAAATTCATAAGCTTAAGCTACTTAGCCTAATATTGTTAAAGAATTTATAAATTACCCCAAAGCAGATAATGGATTCTTTTATCCAAAAGGAAAGCCCTTTCTATGATAAAATTTCATAGTCACTTTTTTCACTTAAAAGGAACTGCTAACCAAATTTAATCAAGTCAGTATTTCTTAGTAAATGGTTCTTCATACTTACCAGTCCCTAAGACTTCTAAGTTCAGTTATGTCAAGAATATGCCAGATAACAAGTCTGGTGCAAACGAAAGGTCTTATATGATTATTATAACTCTTTATTTGGGATTGGGTTTATAGCAACTGGAAAATGATGGTGTGATCAGACACCAACTCACTTTTAAGCTTAGCTCCTCATGAGGAATAAATTGTTATTCCTCAAGTGGGCATGGTAGAAACATACCTTTCCACTTTGTTTGCCTACATCTATTTGGAGCATCCAAAATAGGAGAGCAACTACATGGGTCCTGAAATGCACTTCCTCTGTCTGTTTCTGTGCTCTGCGCTGGATCTCATGACTATAACTTTTTAAGCATGTGATGTATTTTTAGTTTCGTTTAAATGTCCCCTTTAAAAGCACTGGGGGAAAACATTCTTAGCACCACGAGGCAAACATGTTTAAACAAATAACATTTAAAATATTCAGGTAGAGTTGTTATTTTCCGTGGCTGTATTTTCACAGTGAGTCCAGGAAAATATATCCTGAAAACAGAATTTTTTTAATTTACTGTTTCAGTCTTTGTGGAATAAAGCAAAGCTGGTAACAGATCATCATAGCTTTTATATTAGAGCCTTTTGATGTTCTCAGTGGTTATTCCAAAGCAGGCAATGTAAGCCACTGTTGTTTTGTTTCAGTGTTCATAGACACCCTACACAAAGTCCATGGAAATGCAGGTAGCAGTGTGGTATAGTGTAGCCTCTGTTTCTCTGCACATAAAACATGCACCTATTACAGAGTACAGACTACCTTGGCCCACCCAGTAGCTGTAGCGATTAACCTCTTTAAGATAACTTAAAGATAAGTTATCTTTAAGGTCCAGATAGAGTTCATTATCTAGAAACTTAGGATGCCAAGTATCAGTTCATGGTAAAAGGATAAGGAAATAGTCATAGAATGCACACCTGGGATTCTAGCTACTTCCTCTTCCCCCTGCAAAGCTATGGTGATGCTGAGATGTTAGAAGGTATATAAGAAGTGAACTTGGGAGGGAGGACTCCATGAAAGGCTACTACTTAGTGGTAATGTAACTGGGGGTCAGCCATGTTCCTATAAGTACCTTCTCAACCATGATCTGTACAAGTAATCCCAATAAACTCATTGATTTGTCAATCTGGACTTGGGTGCAATACTAGTTTGGCTGCCATTGGTGCCCTACTTGGGGTGAATATACGTTTCTTCCTGTCTCCTCAGAAAAAAATGCATACAGCATATTATGGGGAGCAAAGGCAACTGTGGAAGAGAATGAGTCCTGGTTAGAGACTCACTAGTTCCCTGAAGCATGGATTTTGTCTTGCTCTCAAGACTTTTTTAAGTTGAATTTAGTAATTTTAATCTTACTGCTTCCTATTTTGATTTTTGACTCTTCAATGGTACAAGGTGGGAAAATAGACTTTGATTAAAAAGCAAGATTTATCTCATGAGTTCCTCAGGCCAAGTCTGCATTATTCTTGCACATTAACAGCTGAAGCGAGATGTAATGGGAGACTGAGTGAGTTAACACTGGAAGAAAAGATGGGGGTAGCAACTGCTCTACCCATCTCTAGAACTCCCTCCAATGCTCTCCTTTTATGGGGTTTTGCTGCATGGTTTTGGTAGCTGATATGTACTGCATTCAGAAATTATCTGGAATACTCTGTATCTTCTGTTTATTATTAATGCAGGCATTAATGCAGGATGAAGGTGGACACTTCATCCCTAACAAATATGCTTTTATCTACTGTGACATGAAGTGTTTGTCACGCAGAATTGACCAGCTTTCTTCTGGAAGGTTCTCCAGTCTCTCTTTCCCCTTTGTGTGGCAAGGCTGTTTTGTAGGTTCACTTAAGAGAATATTAGAACTGTTATCAATTGATGGGTTATCATAACCTCCATTCCCTCTCTTCCTCGACTTGCAAGTACTGTGTGCTTTCAAGTCTCCTGAACCCTGAGGCCATTAGTCGCTAAGCATTTTCCTTACACTTCATCAGAATTTGCCAGTATCTCCTCGCCTCTCTGCCTCTGAAGTGAATTGCCTCATCACTCTGTGCCAGTAGGAACAGAAGGATAGACACGTGGAATGTGTTTACTGGCTATGTAAATCCTCTGTCTCCTACAAGGGATGGGGTCAAATGGGAGAAGGAAAGGTTTGGGTCTCTTTTTACCTGTTGAAGCTGGTTCATGGATGAAACTTCAAAGGTTTATGGTAAACTCTGACATCACCAGGTGAGAAATACATGTCACACATGACTTATGAGTACACTTAGTCAAAGGCTTATGTCTCATTCAGTGTAGAATAAGACATTTAGTAATTACCATTAGAAAACTTCATTCAAACCCAATTTATAATATTCCACTAACATAATTTCAAATATGATTCTTTTTCTAGTCTTAGTGAAAGTGTCTGTTTACTAAGTATCTTGGGATAAGGATGTTTTCTTGAAGTCTCTGGCAGAGGCCTCACCATGGCACACTTACCTTCCTGGTAGTTGGCAGCCAGTTACCAAAACAGTAGGAGGAAGACTGTGTCATGCTCTGCAGCTGTCAGTGAGCAGCCGGTTAAGGCATCCATTGGTACTGAGTCTTACTGAATGACAGGAATAAAAAAGTCAAGGTCAACTAAAACCTGCTACTCCAGCTATTACTTGCTAACATTGAACACTTGTTATATACCAGACACCACTGACACTTCTCTGCTGTGTTTGTATAAAGATGAGGTTCCCAGAAGCTAACTTAATATTTACTCACTTATTATTATGAAAGGTAACAGAGTATTGACCATGGGCATCCACTCTGTTAAGCATATTACATTCAGTAGTTCATTTAAACCTCATAAGAACCTAGTGTGATATATGCTACCACTATCCCAATTTATAGATGAAGAAATTAAAGACCATAAATATCAAATAAATTGCCCAGGATCACACAGTGATAAGTGGCCAAATAAAGGCTGAATTGGTTGGCTTTGGTGCCAGACTTCCTCTATGTAGTAGCCACTGATGAAGAGCCCTAATGGAGATGGGGATTATGCTAATTTCACTGTTTTATTACAATGAAAATACATAAGAGCATACATGGAGTATCTCATTTCTTCTCCCCACATGAAAATTTAGAGATAGTTCCAGTACAGCCAAGGCTACACAAAGAATCCCTGTTCCAACAACTCCCAACTTCTGTCACCAAAAAAGAAATTGCAAAAAGAAAGAACGAAATTACAAACTACATAATGAAGCATTTTATTGACTGTGGGCTCTTGATGCCAATTATGGGCAATTATAAGCCTGATATAACTATTGGTACAAAGCTGGCATCTTTAGTAGGATTGTAGCCAGTGATAGCAATGACTTGTAACCATAGAAATGCACCCTCTAGGGCTACCATGCCAGCTTGTAATATAAGGAATCAGGCCCAGTTTTTTTTTTTTAAGTAATCAGTTGTTTATGGTTCAAGAGAATTTGACTGTTCTTGGCAATTCAGGGGAAAAAGGACACATGGGAGCCCTTGAAAAGTCTTGGGTAGACCACTTTTCAACAGAACCACCCAGCCATCCCATGAAGATGAGAACAATCCTGTTGTCAAAGACCCCTTGATAAATGTCATTTGGTATCTGGTAGTGAGGCTTTACCTAAGAAGAGAAGCCTGTCTTGAAAAGAAAGGCTATGTATTTAAGACACACAACACACACACATATGTATGTATATAGGTAGGGATAGATAGATAGATGGATAGATAGATAGATTTGATAGCGTTAAATGGATAGTAATGGAGAGAAGGAAAATGACCAGGAGGAAGAAGATGGCCGTGAGAGCCAGCTGAACACTTTACAATGTAGTGTAGTTATTGAAGCCTCTAAAAGCCATTCAAAACAGGTACCACAGATGCCACTTCCATCACATTCCCCTCACACACATTTTCCACACTCCACTGCTGTAACACCTTATATCATGTTGCCATGTTCAAATCTGTAGCTGTTGGCATCCTTAGTTTAAGTGTGAGAAGGCAAGTGCTATGTCTTATCTTTCTGTGTGGTTCCCACGAGTCCACTGTGCAGCATTTGTAAGTGTACCCTAGCAGAAAGGACCGAAGGAAAGACAGTGGGAAGGAAGAATGAACAATAAACTCATAAGAGATACTGCTGCCATGGATGTACATACTACTAATATGAGTACAGCTACAGTGTGGCTGTGGCCTCCTGCACTGAATTACAGGATGCTCGCAAGGTCTCTTAGACAACTGATTTACTTAAATACCTCCAATTCCAGCGTTTCACTATTATCGGCACACACATTATTATCTCACCCTCTTGGAGATCCTGGTCACTCCTCAGCAGAGTACCTTCTATACTACATCCCCAAGAGCAAAGCCTCCCATCTTCCAGACCTTACCTTTTGGTTATCAGGTTCCTCTTTTCACAATATAGACATTCTTCAACTTTCTCCTCTTGTTACCCCTCTTTCCCCGTGTTGTCTTTGTCTAGGACCCTGCTCATGTGTAAAGCCCTGAGGACTTTCAGTGTCACAGCTCTCTTCCTGGGAAGACAGCCAGAACACAGCTCTTGACACTGAAGGCCAGGGTTATTGTCCTGGAGCCTGCAGCTCTGCCTATCAGCAAACGTGGGTCTGACACCTAGTTTAACAAGGAGCTAGTGGACTTCTTCTAGGGTAGAGAGTCCAGCATAAAGTGGTATGGTAAAGCCCTATGCCTATCTGGAACACTTATTTCCACACAGTGACGGAGTATTTCTAGTTCTATTTTCAACACTGCTATAGAGCATGTTTGTTGCTTGAATGTTCTCTTGGCTTTGAATTTTTCTATCTTCCTTAGATTGCAAGGCCTTTGAGGACAGAGCCTGGACTAATCCTTTGCCACTCACTCTGATAGTGACACACAGCAGCAGATTAGAAAATCAGTGACCTTACTTTAAACTTCCACTTTGAAGAGATAGGAGTGTTATACCCAGCTGGACAGGCAGGTGTAGCAAACCTTCATAGGAATCTCTGTAGGATAGCATTTTATGCTGTGAACATCTAGAAGACAAAGGTGAGATGGACATTTTCTTTATCTGTTGCCAACATCTGCACATGAACCAGTGGAATTTTGCCTTTCCCATGAGTCTGAAGCATGGAGGTTTTCACATGGCTGTGCTTATGTTAAACAATATACATTCACTCAGGAATTCCTCCACTCCCCATGGCCTTGATCCACTGGGTCGTTTTCATGTATAACATAGGAGAGATCTGAGATCAGAGTAGTATTTCCACCTCGCTGACATAAAGATTAAATGCTAAACAGGGGCAGGAGCAGTTGTAATATTAGGTTTCTGGCCTCTCCAGCCAGAGGTCCAGAGGTTTGAACCCTCTCTTAGCCCCAAATAATCACTTAAGGGCTTATATTAATTTCATGCTATTTGACCTATAGCTCAGGCATATGGCTAGCTAGCTCTTGCATCTTAACTCAACCCATTTCCATTAATCTATCTTGCCACGTGGCTCGTGGCTTACCTGTGTTACTTTTACTTGTTGATTCTTGGGTGGCTGGATGGCATCTTCTTTGACTCCATCCTCCTTTCCCTATCTATGCTCTGATTTCTTCACCTACTTCTAAGATGCCTGTCATAACTCAAGACAGTTCTTTTATTAATGATTTACATTCACAGCATACTAAAAGACATCCCACATGAAACAGGTGCTGGTGAGGATATTGTTGGGAAGGTGAAGACAGAAAGTCCTTTACCTGGAAGGGGAAAAGGTCTTCTGTGAGGTGTCCTGGAGGTGGATGAAGGATTCTGACAACAATGAAATCAGAGCCGAAGACATGAAAGGGAAGAGCTTTGAGCCTAGGAAGAAATACAGAAACCCACAGAGGTATCAAGTGATGTCCATCTGAACCAAACCCTCCACCAGCACCCTCCCCGCAGGGTGATATACCACCTCCCTCCCCAGAAGAGTTTTGTCCATCTTTGTATCCTCAGGCTGACTATAGCTTCCTAATAATGGTTTCTAACGCAACTGAATAAATGGAAGAAGGTCCTATAGCCTCTCTTGGCAATCTAGCTAATGGTCTACAAAGCTTTTGATCACCTTGAACATTATAAAGTTGCCTTCCCCTGAATCTAACAGTGCTGTTTTAACACAGTTAAAGTCTGCTTCTCCTCAAAAGTTCTCAGATGCATGAGGTGACATTTCAGTCATCAGGAAGAAGGAATGCTGCATATACAGCCTGCATTTAATAAAACCAGATTTTCAAAACCAGCTCTTAGCATCTTCTGCCACAGACACTGGTCTGGGCAAAGCTTTTTATTTTATTGAATCCAGCTGAATAGCTTGACTACATTAATAATGGGGATTTGTTTCCAACCACCGCCTCCCAGTCTTTTCCCCTAAAAGCCTTATGGTTAGCTTAAGCAACTGCTAATACATGAATGATTGTTTGTGGCATCATTTCCTGCCATGATTTTACCGCCAGGACGAGGTGGGTTTGTATTGTTGTTGCTGCTGCTGTTGTTTCCTTGTTTATAATCTGGAGTTCTATATGTGTGGCTGAATATAATCATTTTTAAAGTACAGAAAAATGTCTAACTGCAGTCAGGATTTGAGTTGCATTTAGTTTTTCTAACATTGAGAAATTAAAGATTTGGAAAGATCATGTTAGATGTATAGTCATTTGTCTGAAAAGAAACCTTGTAAAGATTTGCCCAGATCATTGCATCTGGCATTTTTGCTCATAACAGATAGGTAGCACTAACTCTGGATTCCCAGAGTAGACAGTCAGATTCTTTTTAACTACATTTCCAAAGAAATTTTATTTACTTGGATCAGATGGTGGGTGCTTTATTTCTTTGTGAAGACATAAATCTGTTCACCCTCAGTTTCTTGTGACTGGCCTTGAGTTTGAGTGAGATGGTTCTTGTGCTTATACCTCTGACAGGATGTTTGTTTGGAAAGCAAGCTCTTCATTTCTGCTGTGAAGGCATAAAGCATACCCTGTAAACAGAAGCATCGCATACTGCAACAAACACACATTGGGATCTGGATGCCCTTAGCTGGCTCCTGCAGCCTACTTTTGTCTTTGTGACTTTAGATAGATTACTATGCCTCAGTTTCCTTCGGCATGGAATGGGGGTAATTACAGTACTTGTTTTGTTGGGTCGGGACAGAGATTGATGGATTGATTATTTATGAAATTTTTGCAGTGTTACTTAAATGACCCATTGCCTGGTTTTGTCATTTGGTTAAATATCCAATGCATGTATTTCTTCACTTAGTTTCTTCTAGGGTTAAAAAGTAAAGTTTACCTTTTGGATGGCAGGCAATCAGATTTAACAACATTTCCCAAAGACCTTGCATAATTTACCCTTCTGGAAAAAATCAAGTATGTATCTTAATCTGAAGCTTCATTTGACCATTTCTGTGAGTCCACAGAGAAATAAAGTATGGGATCCTCATGCCACCAGACAGCAACAAAATACCCGTGCAGTCGACTATAGATGATTACATGTAATGTAGCAACAAAATGCTAGCAGATGAGTAAAGCTTTGGAGAGAGCGGGAAGAGATAGGTGCTCAAAGCAGCTGGGAGGCTTGGGTAAGGATGGCGTCATAGTAGCTTTTCAGGTGGAGTAGGCTGGCTGCACTCAGAAGATGGATGAAGAATTAGGTTCTGAGGGTCCTGGGCAGCAGGAGGGAGGGGGTGAGGTTGGAGCGCAGGGGTGGGGTATCAAAGTGCTGAGCTGGGGCTGAAGGCTCCTCTGTCCTCACTAAAGACTCAGGAAAAGATGATGCTCTGACTTTCACTTAAGATAAAACTGCAGGACTAACCTGGTGCTAGAGAATCAAGAGAGAAGGGCCAGAGAATGAGTTCTTCACAAACCAGGCAAATGAGGTAGGATCTGCTTCAATAGAAAATAGGAAGTGAGAAAGAGGTAGGAAACACTCTCTAGAGAGCTTGGCAGCTGTGATCTGGCATGTCCTCCTACAAAAAGCCCAGGCTTGGGTCTGACACCATGCTGTAGTAAAAGAAGAATTGGGACAAACTGGGAGATATAATCATTGGAATACACCTGAACACACAAAGTGACAGCGGACCTCAGGAATGAGCATGCCATGAGCATGAAAGGAGCATCCATTAGTGAGCTGGTTTTGTGTATGAGGTTGTAACCAGTTCTATTCCATTAGATCTACATGTTTACTAGTGCAGAAACAGACAGTATTTAATTTTTATGTTCATAGATCCTTATCCTGCTACATTTGGGGCATTTTCTAAAGGTATCCAATGGCTTCTAAAGCTAAATGCCTTTCTTATTTTTTGTCGTTGAGTGATATTATTTGCTTCCTCTTCTGAGTGTGGAACTGGCAGCCCTGGGCAGCTCTTCTTGATCACTGTTCCATCCTGTTTAGTGAAGGAAATAAATGGCATGTGTGAAGGGAATCTGTGTTCTGAGAATTGCTCTGGTTTACATATCTACACTCAGCCAGTACTGTGGGTCACATGTACCAGCTGAAGGAATAGGATGAGTCACTTTTCAATTACTCACAGAGAAACATGTTTCTGAAATCCAGCATTATTGGCTGATGCATGACGCCTCCCCTGCCAGCTGTGTGTGCCACATTCCAGGTGGGGAGGAATGGCCTCTATGCTGAGCAATAGAGTTCAGTGTGTAAGCTTCAGCCTGTAAGAAGCCCTCCCCACAGTGACCATGGGTGCTGGGGACAACTTTTTTTGATAGCAGTCCAGCAAACATTCTGCACTTAAAACATGACATGTGTCAGTTGAACAGAGCAGGTTGGGGAAGGAGCAGACAGAGCAAGCTCTGGAAGCTTCTAGGAGCAAGGCTTAGCCTATTACAAAGATAGAATTCTATCTCGGGGCCAGTGGAAGTGGTGGTACATGACTATAATCCCCACCCTCAGGAGTTAAAGACCTGCAAAATCCCAGGAAAGATAGAAAAGTCACCATTTAACCAAACAACCAAACAAAAGACAAATGTCAAAGACAGCAACAGCTTCCCATCTATTGAGGACCTAAAGTTCTGACAGAAAATGTATGCACATATCTGGACACAGGAGACAGCCAACCAGCCAGAGACAGTGTTGAGCCAAGTAGTCCAAGGAGGGATTTCACCAAATGCAAATGAACAGAGAACAATGTATGTTCTCTGAAAATAACTGTTGATCTCTGAACTGGGGAGGGTGTGAGGCAGGGAGGTGACCTTTTCAAGGGTTGAAAGTTGTAAACTTTTCAACCACATTGTTTTGGTTGCTGGGTGGAAGAATTGCCCTGAGTACCATTTTAAATAAAAGACTTTAACAGAACTACTTCCTGCATAATATTTGGTAACAGATTCCATTTGGGTTTTGCTTCAAAGACATAGAATTCAGATGTCTGTGGTTTATCTCAACTTTTTTATGAGTCAGTACTGTCAAGGAGTCTAGAGGTACCTGGCTCTCACTTTGATAGCAGTTTAGTGATGACAGGAAGAAAGCAGGAAGTTTAGACCCAGAATTCCCTCACTGCACCCCAGAGGAAGTGGATATGGCTAACATTCTCCTCCTAGTCCTGGGCAATCCTGTTGACAGACCACAAGGACAATGGCATCTTGCCAAAATGGAGAAATGCAGGTGGTGGGGAGAGGCCTGGAAGTGTCATTATCTCAGCTACTCTGGGCCAGACATCCCCTGAAGGGATACTCTGAAATCTGGGAAACAGAAGATGCTAAGAAAAGTTTTTCTGTGCCTGGTCATATGAACTCATCTTTTGGTGTTGCAACAGGCTTTGGAAGAGATTTCAGTGTTGTACTTCAGCCTTCCCGTGCAGACGGCCCTCACTCCCGTGAGAACATGGCCAGGCTGACTCTTCAACCCTGTCTTCCCTCTTTTAAACATGGAAACCCTGATGTTCAAACCAGTAAAGAAAGCCACCCATGGCAGTTGAGCAGCCAGGTACCAACAGGTGAGCTTACAGGGCTTGTTTGCGCACATCTTCATTGCCTTTTATTGCACCTTTTGTACAGATGATTAGTAATTAGCGCCCTCCTACCTCTTCCATCCCACCTCTGAAGGCAGGCACATTGGATATTGATAATTTTCACTCAAAAATATTTAGATGCAAATAATTTTAGGACAATGGATTTGAGGAATTTCCTCCCTCTTTCCCTCCCTCCCCCTTCCCTCATTGCATTTCTTTCTTTCTTCCTTTCTTCAGGGAGTGTTGAAATGTCCAACATCTTGATAGGAGAGTGGGCTCCTGGATTGTACATGGCAGGCAGTGTTCATCAGAACATGATGTCAGTTTTTTTTTTCATTTTACTCAATGTATATTGTATCTAAGTAAAACATTTTAAGACAAAGAGGGTTGATTTTGGAAAATAGAAAGGAGATAAACCACCCCATTTAAAAGAATTTGAAAGCATAAAAATTGGCCAGCAAACACTGAATAATGGTACATTTTTATCCTGCAAACAGTGCCTTGCTTGGAAAGTCTCTTGGAAGATGAGCAGCATCAGCTCAGCCTGTCTAGCAGCAGCTGCACTGGAGCACTCATGCAGTCTTCTAGGGGTTCCCTACAGTTTTGTCCTGTTTTACACTTGGCTCATTTCCTCATTCAGTTGGATTTTTATTCCTGTTTTGTTAGTCCAACTCCCCATAGCACCTAACATCCCAGACCTGTGAACAGTGAATGTCCAATAAATATCCAGTCGGCAATAGGGATGAACTGATCACCTTCTCTTTGGAACACTCTGTGGAAATTAGGCATCCCACATTGGCTTGAAGTAGATTTGTAAAAGCTGAAAGTGAAAGGAGATGCATCTACACTTGCATTCATTTTGAGAAAATTTCCAGATATCTCTGCTTCTAAAAAAGATTTCCAAAGTAAATCTTTATTTACTTTGGAAAAGTAAAATGTGCAATTAATATGCAGTTGTATTTGTTTTAAAATTAAAAAAAATGGCACCTAAGACTATGGAAGCAGAATGAGGGCAAAAGCTGTATTCTCTCTCTCTCTCTCTCTCTCTCTCTCTCTCTCTCTCTCACACACACACACACACACACACACACACACACACCTCCCTCCCTCTCTTCTCCCTGTCTCCCCCCCATCACCACAAACTAGAAAACCAGGAATGGAAATTCCTCCAAGCTTCAGGGATGTGTGCAGCAGTTTTGTGTTTTGCACATTTAGATGCCAGTACCTGCTCTTCTGTGGTTGGATGTTGTTTTCTGACAAGTCAGTCTCTGTCATGGTCTCATCTTGAAACTAGAGAGGAAGGGAATGGAAGGCTGAATTGCTAATATCAGAGGCTCTGGAAATTCCCCTTTTATGGTACATAAGTCTTTAAGAATAGCTCTCTTTCGGTTGAGTTTCTGTGATTTGGCTAACATGCCTTGTGCCCAGTCCTACTTCTGGTTGCTTCTGTTTATATAAGCGCTCCTGGCTGTCTTCAGGATGCTAGCCTCGGATGCTGGACTCAGATGGGGCAAGAGGAAGAGCTTCGGATGACTTCTTAGGAGAAAAGACCCAGACATGGAATTTTTGTTTATTTGTTTGTTTTATCTCTTCTGTTATTGTTTTAAACAACATAATCTAGGCACCAATCTATACTCACATGATTTTCAATAACTAAGTCATTTACATAATATCTTTTGTAAGCTAAATTTGTAAGATAAATCTCACATGAATTAATGACCTACTTTGACTTAAATGTGTGGACAGACAAGAAATTCTGTAAATTTCTATTGACATTTTATGTGTTAATATGTTCAATCAGTTGCGGTAACAGATGGCTTAGCTAACAGTCTTCAGGTTAATGGAAGACAGATTTTTTTAAAATATCTATTTATTATGTATATGGTATACAAAAGAGGGCACCAGATACAGATGGTTATGAGCCACCATGTGGTTGCTGGGAATTGAACTTAGAACCTCAGGAAGAACAATCAGTGCTCTTAACCTCTGAGTCATCTCTCCGGCCCCCAAGAGATGTTTTTAAAAGAAATACCTCACCACTTTCTCCCACTATGTCAGAAGCCTCCGTACTGAGGATGGATGGACACAAGTCTGGGATCCCAGTGTGGATATGGTGGAGTTCACTGCCTGGACAGGGCCCTTGGAGGGAGGAAGGGACTGCCTCTCACATGGTTCACAGCCTGGCTGCCTGCCTGGGGTCTCAGTGCAAGCTGATGGCTGGAAGCTAAGAGAGCATGTGACAGCTAGTCCCCAGCCTGTGCATTGAGGGACTATGCTAATTAGCAAGGTTTCTGCTTGAGTTAGGTAGGCCAGGTTAATGGTATCAGGTTCTTTCTGAGTTGTCAGCAGAGATGGGGATAAAAGTTTTCACTGTGGGGCTGCCCTGGGCAGTTTCTTATTAACCAAACCTCCAGGCATGGGGATAGAAAAAAACAAACAAAAAACCTCCTTTATGGACACCCCACCCTCTCCCCGCCACTATCTCTTCACTGCTGCAACATACTCCAAGTCTAGCCTGGGAAACCTAGCTGGAGACTCACTCTGGAGGTGTGTGGACGGACCGCAGGCCCAGGGGCGGGAGTGTGGCTGACTGTTTCCTATGCAGTCAGAACTTCTCAAGGTCCTAGGCCAGGTCAGTTTAGAGGTAGACAAAGTTTTTCATGAGAAATGTTTTGACTTTTGAGTTTCTTCTTCCTGCTGCAACAAACCCCTTAAATGTTTGTTTTTGTTCTAATTTTGGCTTAAGAAAAGAAAAATAATGTTTGGGTACAGTGTAAAAGTTTTCTCATATCCAGACTGGAAACTCCCTCATTGCTCTGAAACCGGAAAGGCTGAGGTGTTCATTTCTCTGTCAATAAACAGTGCATGCCCGGTCTAGACTTCGAATAAGCCAGGTGGAACAGTGTGCCTAGGCCTATGTCGGGGTTTCAGGAATGCTGAAAGGGCCGAATGTAGGAGTGAACTCTCCTCCTCTCCATTCTCTTTTGATCTTCTAATGGGGACCACACTGTGTTCCCTTCATGGTATTTTGATAGCATTTGACATAAACACAGGTGTGGCCTCTACACGGTGTACTGCTCTACAATTAGAATAAGCAAGACAAGATAAAGCCAGCAGGAGCTTAAGATTGAATCTGAAAATGGCCAATGCCAATTTCCACTGAAAGATATGAAGAGAAGGGAGGCATGGGTATCCCTCCAAGGACCCTGTTCAGTAGCCTCTGGTGTGGCTTTATGCAAAGGGCTTGCGTAAAGCAAGCTATCATTTGAGGTATAGAAATTCCTGCTAACAAATCCTCTAAGGACATCTTCTCGCCCCTCCCAGGAGCATGTTCCTGGTCCTGGCTTATTGGAAGGGGAATATTGGGTGACTTTACTTAGATTAATGTATTTTGACAAACTGGTCCTGACTTTGACTCTGGCTGGCTGGCATGTCACTTCTTTGAGAAATAAAGTCCTGAGAGACTGACCATATTCCTTCACTTTCTTGCCTTCTGGTGTTCTGCCTGGAAACCTAACCCCAAATGGTACTAATCCTCAGGGGAAAAATATTTGTCAAAGCCACAATTAACTTTAATGTTTATTTGAAAGGAGGCTGTCTTGTTTAGCGCCAGGACATGAAGAAGGGTGGCTCAGATTGGTTTTCATATTCTGGCTCTTACTGCACATCAGCAGAGACAAAATGGAGGAGAAGGGAGGTACTAAGTGGAAGATAAGTCCTGCAGAGTTTATGTGTCCACTGTAGGCTGCCTTCTTGACCTTCATTTCTGCCTGTACCTCTGCTTGACTAGGGGCTCAGACTTTCAGTGTGCTGTCCCCTTAGGAGTTATGGTGTTCCCTAGGTTGTAGTTTGGGGCAGATCAGGAGATGCTTCTCAAAACCTAGACTTTGGAAGAGAACTTTAGGTTTTTGAAGATACTTGTGTTACTGTCTATGTGACCATCCCCTGAGTGTGCACATGGATGCCAGTGCACAGTATTGCTTTAGTGGACAGAAAGGACAGATGAAAACGAGTGGGATAACTCTGAGTATTTGCAGAAGCCTTGCCAGTCTTAATGGGTATGACTTTGCCTCCTAGGAGACATTTGGAAATGTGTGTGTGCACGACGTGCTTTAGATGTTGTTTCTTAGTGACTATCTACCTTTTCAAAGACAGGGTCTATCAGTTTGCTGGAGCTCACCAAATTGGCTAGCCAATTCACTCCTGTCTCTGATTCACTAGCACTGGGATTCTAAGCCTGTACCATTAAAAGTTCTAGCTTTTGAAAATATAAATTCTAGGGAACAAACTCCAACCATTGTGCTTGCATTACAAGCATGGAGCTAGATATCTCCTGAGCCCTGGAGACATGTTTGGTTGTCACTGCTAGACAAGAGTTTGTATTGGCATTTAGTGAGTCGAAGCCAAGGCACTGCTAAACACACTGCACTGCCCTCCCTCCCCCTAATGAAGAGTCATCTGACTCAAAATCCCACTGATGGAAGTCCTAAGCCTGGCACTGTCACTGGGCCGATACACATGGGAAAGTTATTTGTCATCTTCCCCTTGGGACATTCTGATGATACTTGGTGCTGCCTCTCCATAGCTGGAGAAGCGTTTGTGCCAGCTCTTGCCCTGCTAATCGCCCCGTCTTTAGGAGTTTGATGCCTTCCCAGCTCTCTTGTTCTTGCTTGTTTCTAAGCAAGCCTTGTGAGTATTAACTGGATCCTTGAAGGCTAAGGTGGCTTCTGATCACACTTGAGAAGTGTCCTTAAACAATAAAGATAAGAGTTCCCATAAGGCCAAGGGCTTTGAGCTCAGGGCAAAGGCAAAAATGGCTTACAGTGTACAAAGTGCTCAACATCTGACTAACCATCCTTCCTCTTCTGAGCCTCCATCAGCTGCTCAGAATAGGCAGCTGCATTTCTTGGTGCCCTTTGTTGGCCTTGCCCTCACTCCCTTACCCATTGCTGCTCTTCCTCCTCCACGCCAAAAGGGGGCAGTAAAGAGCAGTAGGCTGGTCTCCCACATACTAACCACCTTTTAGCCCCTGCCTCCTCTGACTCTAGCAGGCTAATCTCTAAACGGCTCCTCTTTCCCCTAACTCACCATTACTCAGTGCACAGCCTACTTACAAGGAAACCCTGTTTGACTCCCCTGAGACCCTCTGACATGGCACACTTATTGAATGTTTTCTCGGCTCTGTAAGTGAGGTAGTTGGCTATCACTGAGGCAGGAGTTACACTGTGTCCAGTCTAGTACTTTTCTCAAAGTTTGTTTACTGTTGTCATTGAGTAAGCACAGTACCACCACTGTGCCGCCTCCCTTGGGATGCTCTTGACATTCTTATGTTGTACCTGTATATCATTCTCTTGTTTTTGTGGAATGTACTGTGGGTCAGAGATCTTCTGTAGCTTCCAGTCTAAAGCTGTGCTGTGGTGAATGTGGAACTTAACTCAGCATCCCAGGCTGAAATTCCAGGGAAGTCTTAAACTTCATTTAAAATGTGTATGTAACATAAGCATTTTCCTTGAGCACAGCACACTTGTTATAGACCTATTTAAGTAGTTTTACTCTGAATTCATTCACCCATTGTGCAAACATATAGCTTTCCCAGGTTCTAGGCACTGTGAGAATCCAGAAAAGCAGACAATGGATGAGAGAGAGCAAGCAGGCTGTGGATGTTTGTGCTACATTTTGGAGAGCTAGTGAAACAATCTTTCTTTTTAAAATTACCTTAAAACAGGAATGTTTGTAAGTTTTCAAGTGCCTCAAATTGGGCAAACAAGGTGTTGCCAGGGGACAGCTCTCCTAAGAAATCAACTCCCACATCAAAACCCCTGCTGGGCAAGGTGTGCAGACTCTGTGCTCAGAACAGCTGCACCGGTGTGTCAAATGCATGTTTCTAAGCAGCCAAATCTTATTTTCTGTAGACAAACATACAAACTTATCTATTTACAACTCTTGGTGGAGGTGGGACGCTGTCATTTGCAAACAACATAAAGCAATCAGAACATGAAGGGCAGCTTTTGCAGGCTGGCTGAAAGCAGAGCCTGTTTTGATCATAGTCTTGGGGTCCCTTCCTCAAGCCCCTTCTTGGAGTTCTGAACTAGTATTTCTCTGATTGTCATCCAAACTGCCCTGCCAACTTCTGTAGATTCCATATGTAAGCAACAGCCATGTGGGCTGCTTCCTGTGGGAAGGGACCCTCCCTTGACATTGGCGGTGAGTCCATTTAGCCATTTTCTAGCTCACTTATCCAAGGACTTGGTGCACCACTGAAAGCCTCCATCTAACAGAAGGCCAGTGTTCAGTGGGCGTTTGGTTTCTCCCTGCTCGTGTTTGAACATTTATATTTATAATAGTGCTAATCTCCAAGGGACTCAAATCACATTAAGAGCTATATCTGGGGCTGCCAAGGAAATCAGCATGTATCCACATGACTAGAAACTATGAGAAATTGGGGTGGACTGACAGAAATTTAATAAGTGCCAACTTTCATTTCAATTATCTCTTCTATGTTATTTTGTTTGGAAACTCAGAAAGTCAGGTCAGGCCATTAGCATTCCCTGCATATCCCCCTCCCCCTCCCCGAATGGCCTGGCCGGTCTCAGAACCCTTAAAGCTGTGTATATGGAACACTTGTATGGTAGATCCATTGCCCTCCTGACCTCACATACGGTAGTCTCTCACGAGAGAGGGAATGGTTGTTTCGCTCATGTCCACCCTGGACAGTGGTTTGTGTAAGCCATGCCCACCAGATGAGTGTTGGTGGAGATGGGTGGTGTGGGAAGGTAGAGGTGAAAGTAACTTAAGGCTACATATTCCCCATCAGTGTAAGGATGGGATTTTTGGGGAATCTAGACAGTTTAACTTGACTAATGTGTGTGACTAATTTATAGAATGTGCACAAGCATGGGGAGAAGCCTTCTTGGCAATTCAAGAGATGCCAGAGAAGCGGACTGCCACAGTTGTGTGACTGAAGAAGTCATTAATGGAAACTGCAGTGGGAACTTAATGCAGTCAGGATGAAAAGGGGCCTGTTCACAGGATCAGTGAATTGGAGTGTTGCCTGTCAAACTGTGAAGCAGTCAAGCATTACACAGGGCAGGCTGGAGAGCCAGTGTCCCTCCCACCCTGACCTGGACAACTTCCCAGAGCATCACATTTTGAGTTTAGTCTTTCCCAAAGGTACTTTCTCAAGGGCATAGTACCTAAGCTTCAGCGCCCCCCCCCTCCCTAATTGCATTTACTTATTTGTGTGGGGATGGAGTTGTCACTCAAGTACCAAAGTGGAGGCCAGAGCAGGACTTGGGAAGCTTGTTTCTCTCCTTCTACCATGTGGGTCCCAGGGATTAAAATTATGAGTAAGGTGTCACAGCAAGCATCTGTGTCTGTCTGCTGAGCCATCTTGCTGACCCAGAATCAACCTCTTTTAGGCATTTTTATTTAAATCTGTTTCCTTAACCTCACATGGAAATTTTGGGTAAGTGAGGCTCTGGCAGCTCACTAGAAGGCTGAGCAGGAGTCTGGTTCTGGTTTTCCTGGCAGACTTAGGGGCGAGGGCAAAGAGAAGACACGAAAGCCTACCGGGTAGAGATGGTTTCATGAGTTAGAGAGTAAACTAACTCTAGAAATGAGTGGTGGCAGCAAAGAGAAATGCTAAGAGGAAGGAATGCAGACTAAGAGAAACAATGGCCAAAACAGCGGAGGTGGACATTGCGATAGAAGAGGAAAGTTCACCCTACGGTGGGCAGCCAAGTGAGTTTGCTCCTGCTGTGGACCTTACTGGGTAGCATATTGTCTTCCTCTTTTAATTTTTCCTTTTCCTTTACAACAAGCACTGAGAAATGAGTCTGAGGTTATTCTTGATGTGCTCCCATCAGCAGGAAAGAATGGAGGTAGATCTCCATTGCTTTCTCTTTCAGGCTGAGCCAAGCAAACGAGTCAACTCTGCACACAGGAAACCTCTTCCCTAAAACTGAAATCTTATGTCAAGGGAGCCCTGTCCACAGACAGCATTCAGTCAGACCTTGCGCTGCATTCCAAAGAGAAACTAGATAAAAAGCTGGACTTAGAAGTGCTGGCCATGTTTCCCTCCCTTCTTATTCTCCATCTGCCAGATCATGATCATAACTGTGATTTTTTCATGCCTGAAAGGAAAATTGGAGGTCCCATCAAGAAGGAGCTTTTAAGAGAAGGCTGAGTTATTAACATACTGCTGTTTGGAGGAGCATTGTTATCCTATAAATGAGTCCAGTCCCTTCTCACAGGGGCTGAGGTAGCAGATGACTTATCTGATAGTGAGCTACATGAATGACACGGGCAGAGATCAGAGTAAATTATGCAATATCACCCAACATTTAGAATAAAAGGGAGTTATCTTCATAATTTAAACATTAAAAAGATAGAGATGTTACAAGCAATAATACCTCTGCATTTAAGGTATCCAAATAACTTGACTTCAGACATTTGTCTGGAAGTTATGTTTAGGGAGGCCTTGTGACAGAGTGACTTACCAAAGAGAGAGATTATGTCCAGACTTTGAGATCAGTTCTGGGTTCCCTGTTAACATGTGTCTTTGGGAAAGGCAAATTCTTGTCTGTCTGTAAAATGGACAGAACCACAGCAGTAGCTTACTTCTGATTTGTTAGGCAGGGTGCTCTGCTGATAGATCTGGCCATACTTTATCAACTTCAGCATGGCATATGTCTGTTTCTATTTATAATAAACACCTCTATAACCACATGAAGGAGATTGCTATTGGCACACCTTCAGTGTCTGTTCATTTTTTTATTAAATGATCATTTTGGAGTCCTCTGTTCTAGGCAACAGGCCTTAGTGGAATAGCTTTACATCATCATGGTTTGCTCCTTGTCAAGTGCCAAATGCCAATTTGGGGTAGTAAAATCAATTGATCAGATATGGTGGTGCACACATTTAATCCCAGCACTGAAGATGTAGAGTCTGGCAGATCTTTCTGAGTTGAAGACCATCCTAGTCTACATAGTGAGTTCCAAACCAGTCAGGGCTACATAGTGAAACACTATCTAAAAAAATAAAAATAAAGAAATCAGGATGAAAGTCTAAGAGCCAGAAAGAATAAGGAATAAGCTAATTTCTAAAATAGCAAGTCTTTTTTTTATATATATTCTCTTTTCACTTATGTGGTACTGATAATTTTTAAAAGTAGATTTTTCTCTGGGCATTTTACACTAAAATGATATAGTTTATTGTACTTTGTAATTGTATTTTTATTTTCTTTTATTATGACTTTCATATCACAGACACTTTTTACCTGGAATGTTAAAAGTATACATTATCCAGCTAAAGGAAAAAAACATTGTCTTAATAAAAATGGAAAATGGGGTGGTGTGTAGAACATCTTCTTCCTGGTTCCAAACTAGGAGAACCTGATTTGCTTGCTCTACATACTCGCCAAGGTTGATGTAATGGACCCTAAACATTTCTGAGTTATCTGAAATGGAACAAAAGGCCGTTCAACAATCTTTTGAAGCCTGAAAAAGCAAATTGTTCTCTAGTCTAATAACCTGAAGACAACCAATGGATTTTTCTCTGCATTGTCTACGGTAGAGCAGGGCAGACAGGCGAAAACTACATGTGCAGTTTCAGCAGAGCACAGTGTTCAGTGGCCTTTAAGAACTACCTCCCTGGAGAGGCCAGAAAAGGACTCCATGGGGATCTTGACACTGACTAGTACTACTGTGTGAGGAGCAGGAAAGAATCCAGACAGCACCTCTGGTTGATGCAGTGACTTGCCACCAAAAGTCACCAGCAATGAACTAACTTGTGCCTGACAAGAACATTCAGGGAAGGCTCCTTCAGTGTATTATCAACTCATTTGGTTTTTGGTGAAATACAGTTATTGTTCCATTTGAATGGGGATACCACATAGCTATTTGTGGGTTTTTATACAGACATAGGTAGGACTCTGATAACCCTGCCAGGGATTCTAATATTCAGTCCCTTGATGCTGCATCCCCTTAGGATTAATCAAGGTCTTTAAGAGAGCTGATAAAACAGTGATCTCCAGTCAGACCAATGGCTGGGGACATCAGGTTGGCAAATGTAGTTCTCTACCTGGGATAGTTTTAGGAATAAGCATCAGGATAAGCACAGTGCAGAGTCATGCCTTTGAGGAGGGATGTGGTGGCTCCAACCTGTACTTTCAATGTGCAGAAGGCTGAGGCAGAGGAACTGCTGCCAGGCCAAGGGTATATAGGTAAACCCTGTTTAACAACCATTAATTGACTAATCAAAAGTTGAAAGAGAATGCCCTTCTTACTTACATTAAAACTTTAGATTTCTTGCTTTCACAAAAAAAATCCACTATAGACACAATGTCAGGAAAATTATATGTTTTTAGCATTTAGAATAACTTTTAGAAAAAGGATTACGGTTTCTAAATGACATATCAAGTTAATGAAACATACATTGTTAAACCTGTCATCCTCACCCATAGACTTAGGCCCCAATGGGGTGTGGGGTGTGTGTAGCATTTGGACACCCCCAACCCCACCCCTGCGACTCTCTCATATCCATTTCACAGGTATTTCAGGAGGTTAGGATTACTTTCAAAGAACTGTAAGTTCAGTGAAAATGAAAAACATATAAAATTATAAGACCTACAATTTCAAGAATGTAACAGGAACTGAAACACACCAAAAACCATGAGACTTCTCTCCTTTAGTTACTCTGCTTTATCCAGCACAAATCTCTCTTAGTGGTCCTGTAATCATAATACTAATATTTAGCTCTTTGATGGCTGAAGGGTTATAGAGTAGACCTCTGCTGGACTGAACTGGAATCCTGGCTTAGCCTCATGTCAGACTTCCATTGTCCAATGGTGCCCATGGTGTCTAGCATGACATCCATCACAGGGCACCATTTCCGGGTTGTCAGGGGTGGAGACATCAAGCACAGCCCAAGTTCTACCTCAGTTCCTACTGCCAGGAAGTGGAAGAGGAAGGAAGCCCAGGAAGGCAGGGATCAGCATTTCTTGTGTCTAAAGAGATCTTATTCACTCTACTAGCCAGTGTTTTAGTCTTTTAAATTAATGAAGGGTGGAGAATTGTTTCCTACTAATGTCAGAAAAGATCCAAATAGAAAATAGATGGGAAAAATTAAAATGGAGAAACAAACTTTTGCTGATAAAACTTGAGGCAAGGAGGGAATGGGAAAAGAGGGCCAGAGGAGAGGACTCACAGAGGGGTTGGAGGGGGATGGGGGCAAACCCACCTGAGTGCTGCTCAGTCTCTGTGCTGTCCCTCACGCCTGACTGTTAAGCCCGGAACATCCCACAGAGGAGGGCTGAGGTGCAGGAGTGGAGTGAGACTCAAGGTCATTGTCTAATTACCAATGTGTGCTGGACCCAAACTCAGCTTCCCATTTTTTCTCCTCAGCTGGGTATATCAGGAAGCTTCAGCTGAACATGATCTCTTGAGCATGCAACTCTGGAAATAGCTTGTTGGGTTACATTGCTTGAATCACAGATGGTTCCACAAAATTTCAGCATTCCAGAAACAAATCAAAAAGACTAATCCATGAGCATAGATGGAGTCTTATGAGATGCTTTATGCTTATGAAATGTCTTAGAGACATTAAAGGCCTTTGTGTAATAATGAAAATTACAGAATAATATTATAGCAGAGCAGACCTACTCATCTGGGGCTGCATTTACAGAAGGAAGGCTGCTAGCTCAGTCATGGTTGGATGACTGACCACCAGTGTGTCATGTGGCTATCTATTCCACCCTTGGACCCTATGGTATGGAATTTGTCACTGTTCATTCACATTGTGGACATATTCCTTTTCATTCTGAAGAACAGCTGAACAGATTCCCAGAAAGGAGTAAAATCCAGTTGTCACTTCGGAGGCTCTTGGGCCAGTTGTTTGAATTTTCTAAACAAGTCTCAGGTGGGATTTGTTCTTGTGACTCAGGGAAATTCTATTCTCCTTCACATTTCAGAATTCCCTGCAAAGCAAAAGCAGCCCCATGTTGAGAGGGCTTCCCTCTCCTTTGGGATTGGAGTCTCTGTCACACAGCATAAACACTTTTGAGGTGGAGAGGTGACACATGAGGCTTCGGCCAGCAGGGCCAGACCACAGCCTCACAGGAGTTCAGAGCGCATCATACACATGCCCCTGGGATCTAGCTTTTCAGCATGCATGGGGTGGCCCTGTGACTTGTGATTTCCCTTGGTCACCGGGTCATTTTTCTGACATTGCAGTCTCAAGGACGACTCGCTCTTGCTTGCAAGTACCAGATGGCTTTGGGACCTGCCCCAGGTAATCCTCAACCCCAAATTGATCCCATCCCTGAACACCCTCAGCTTTCTCCACTTTAGTGTTTTTCCTTCGGTGCTGGGGATTGGACCCAGAGCCTCATGCATGCTAGGCAAAGCTAGCACTAGGGTGTTTACCCAGCTCTCTTTGAAATGTGTACGCTTCTTGCTCTTAGCCTCCTGTACAGCCCTCCCCCTCCCTGCTCATTTGAAAAGCCCCTCACTGTGTTCACTCTTTCCTCTCTTCTTGATAGGCTTGTGCATCTCTAGTTTCACTGCTTCATTTGCTATATGTCTCCCTAAGGACTGGGTTAGATACATAGTTTTTGTCTTCAGCAGGAGAAGCAAAGTGTAGTTGAAGAAGCACACATGTAGGCTTTTTTGGCCTTAAATTCAAATCTCATTGTATTTTGGGCCAAGTTGAGGGACCTTTCTGGTGTTATTCTCTTCTCTCATATTGTTTATGAAAGGTACCCTATGGGGCCCGGCATAGTTAGTTCTTACTCTGGAGCTCAGATTGTCTGGCCGGAAGTAGATACTAGATAAATGCTTTGATGAATGGCCTCACTCCAGGTCGCCTGACTCAGATTCTAAAAATAGATCAAAGGGAGCAGAAAAGCTTCCACCAAGCAGGAATTTATGAAGTTTGTACCTATTTTGTTAGGAAAATTATGTTGCACATGAATCAAAAATTAACCAAGGTGCTCCTTGGTTAAAAAAGCAATTTGGTAGACCTAGTGTCCTCAACTAAAGCCCTCACCTACCCGAACTTGAATTTCTTATGCCCTTAGGGAGAAACTATTGAGTTGGCATTTGTAGATTACTTGAATTTGTGATGAGTGTAGCATCATTGTATGGCCAATTGTCACTGGCTTCGCTGAGACATTATCACAGTGCTGTGCACAAAGGCAGTTAGGAAATATTGCTTCATTAGCTTTGGCCTTAGCAGTCCCACATCACAGGTTCAGTGCAAGGGGCCACTGGAAAGTCACAAGTAGAGACTCGCTATTGCCCTCTGACATGCCAGTCCAGCTCAACTTTCAGACATGCCCTCTGCCTCAGGAATCACCAGTCCACATGCCCAGAGATATGACTCAACTTTCATTTTCAATCCAATCAGCAAATACATGCAGACCTTTTGCGGGGCGTTGCCTAGCAGGCTCCATGCTACTTGGTGACAACCTTGGAAGTTAAGTACCCCGGGGTACTTGTCATTCAAAGTACCCATTACAAGAACATTGGTGGGCTTTGGGCAGTAGGTGGACTCATGCAGTTTCCTGGCTTTGCTCATGTCAACGGCAGACTCACTTCACTGTAGGATAGTGGCTTATGTCACATCAGTCAGCTGTCAACATGCCCTGGAGGTTCTGCAGCCCTCCCCCTCCACTCCCTCCACCCTTCATCCCTCTGTCTCCCTGTCTCCATATATGGCCATCTAGTTATGGCACCAGACACACACTGACTGAGATCCTCTCAGTAAGCATCTATTTGGACAAGCGGCCACGCCAGCATATCTCATCCCTGTGTTAATGAGGGTGAATCCAGAACTCTTGCCTTGACCCTGCTCAGCATTCACATGTTCCACTACTAACAGCGGCTGACAGCAGCAGAGACTTCATTTTCCTTGAGATAGAGCGGGTTGTCCTTTCTGGGCTCAGGAAGACCATCTTAGGAAGGAAAAGGCTTGTCAAAGAGCCAGCCAGTGTGCCTTGAAATACATCTGGTTTTATTCATGCTGAGTCTTTCCAGGTGAAGTGAGTGAAATCATAAACTACAAAACGAAAGCAGATTTCCTGAGCACACCCACATGGAACACACTGAGTTTACCAACATATATCAGGCCCTGCTCAAGACAAAGAAGATGTAATCAACCTTCTTTTATTGATGGAAGGATTGATGGTGTGGATAAGAAACCTCTCTGCTCCTACAGGTTGCTCCAAGGACTGCCTTGGTCATTTTAACTGTCACAGAATGAAGGGTTCCCTGAGCTGCAGAGTAAAGGGCTAGGAATAGGGGAGACTTGTTATGTCATAGAGGTGCTGTGGGGGTAGGATCTTAATAGGCTGTGAGCTTTCAGTAGAGTGTGGGGTTTATCTGCCACAGACCAAAAACAGTAGGAAAGACCCACCCTGTGCAGGCCAATGCTAGTCTTCAAGAGATGCATCTAGGCAAGTGCTCTTGAACCAATATGGCATGGAACATCCAGGAAAAATGCCCAGTCTTAGGGGGTACATGTCAGGCCAGGCATGGCTGGAAGCTGCCAGTGTCCAGCAGATGTCACCCATAGGAATATCTTCTCCTTTGTGCTCCTTTCTCAAACATAACCCCCTCCAGGGTCAAATTTATTTTCAGCAAGTTCCCATTAGGTACTCTGTACCCTCCTCCCATCATCCTCAGTCAACACTTGCTGATTGAAACAAGAGAAAAATCAAGCATTTGGCTCCCAACTCTGGTCTTTCCTGTATAGTCGATGCAGAGCTGCCCTCTTCCTCACCCCACCTCCTAGGAGTACTGCACCGATGACAGCGATTAGGCCAAGCTGCAGAACTTAACAAGCATGCGCTTTCACTTCTCATTTTTGACATATTTTCATGAATTAACTCTTGCAGTGACATGCTGGGCCATGCAACATTTTCACAGGCTACATGGCAGGCACTAGGGGACTGTGTGTGGCCCAAGTAATGATCTACAGGGCTAGGATGCTCAGATGCCATTAGTCCTGTAGTGTACCAGTGCTTACATTCACACTCATATGCAGGCTGGACACTGGGGCAGGTGGGGTGATGACAAGAGGCAGAGATGAGTGACCAGACAGTAGCCAGAGATACCACAAAAGGCAATCGTGTGTTTATCTAAATGCTAAACTGCATTCAAGGCATGAAGAATCCCATCTGACACCCAGGACAAGCAGAACTTCATACTTTCTCCCAATCTGAGGCACATTGGCTTCTTGGAACTAATTAAAATTGGCCTGAAGGCCAGACAAAATAGTGAATGCCCGTAGTCATAGCTACTGAGATGCTGAAGTAGGAGAATCATTCAAACCTGCTTTAAGACAAACCTAGGCAACAAAGTAATAGTATGCTAGATGTTATGTACAACCATGGGATATGGGGAGGCTGGGGAAAGGTTTCTGGGACAAATAACGGCCTTATGTTTATAAAGGCAGAGAAATTGGGAGTCACAGAGAAACACCAGAGCTAAAGCATCTTCTCCCATGTTGGAGAGAAGAGGGGCATAGAGCAGAGGCCCAATAGAGGGACCAAAGCCCAGGGAGTTCGGAGACCCACTCTGAGAGGAATCCTGAAGTCAGTCACCATCTGCAGCAGCCATGGTAATGTATACTCTGACAAGCACTGGAACAACCGAAGCCATATCCCCAAGCATGCATGAGAAACAGAAAACAAGACCAGGACAGCACATGTCCAGATAGTGCACCAGTTCACAGAAGAAGGAATGGAGGAATGTGAGCCTCTTACCCCATAGTGAGGATGCTCAGATGGCCTGAGTAGTTGCCCGGAAAAGGCCTTCTGAACTGCTCCACCTCGGTTTGGTTTTAAAGAACAGCAGTGGGGAACATTCATAACAAAAGATGTCCTGCCTTCCCAGTACCTAGCAGGATGAGGGTCCAGTTCTAGAATGTAATATTTTTAATCCCTTCCTTTGTGGAATTATATTATGTATAAGAAATATGGTTATTTTTACTTATAGTTCACATACCATGAAATATCACAGATTATGATCAATTCATTATTTTTTAGAATATTTAAGAGGGTTCACAACTATCATCACTAATTCCAGATCTTTTTTTATTGCTCCAAAAGATTTCTGTACCTACTGACAGTTACTGAACAACCCTCCCTCCCCCAACTCCTGCAGCCATTTTCTCATTTCCATCTCTAAAACTTATGTATTTGGGACATTTCATATGAGTGGCATGGTAACATATTTGAATTTTTATGCCAGGCTTTTCCTAGTTTTGTTCCAAGGTTCACCAGCCTATAGTACATATTGGTGCCTCATTCCCTTTATGGATGAATAATACTCCATTGTGTGGGCATACCACATTTCATCTGTTTATCATTTAGCACATAGTTGGATTATTTCTACCCTTTGGCTGTTGCAAATAATATTGATGTGAATATTTATACACTAGTTTTTGTATGAGCATATGTTTTCAGTTATGTTGATTATATACTGGGAGCTAAATTCTTGGTCTGTGCAGTTGCTCCATGTAACCTTTCAAAGAACTATCAAACTGTTTTCTACCATGGCTGTGTCATTTACACCCCCACTGTCATCATGTGAAGGCTCCAATAGTCTATATTTTACCAACACTTGTTACTGTCCATTTAAAAATTAGACCTATCTCAGTAGGTCTGAAGTGCCAGCTTATTATAGTTTAAGTGTGTTTTCATGTACTTATTGATCACATCAGGATCACTTAGCAAAATGTCCATTCAAATTTATTGCCTATTTTTAAGTTTGGTTAGCTTTTTATTACCTAATTGTAGTAAATTTTTGCACAGCATACTTTCTTAAATAGTACATTATCATAACTTGATGTGACCCCCCCCCATTAACATGTAAATCCAAAGCCAGAAATAACTGAGCCGCAGGAAGGGCTCTGGCCAAAGGGCGAAAGTGGAAAACTCTTCTAAAGCCAAAACCCTAGTAAGCTTTTACTGAGGCCAGTGGTATGAGGTCCCCATGAAAAACACTGCTCTGGGGTAAGTGTCACACAGCCTCCACAAACTCATCTGCGGTGCTGTCTGGGGAGGTGAGGCTTATCAGGACTGCTTTCCTCCAAGTACTCCCTTCCCCAGTCTCTCTGCTTTCTGGATTATCGGAACTTTAGGAAGCACCTTCACACTTCACCATGCATTCCCCATCATGATGGACAGCATTTTTAAATTAGGAGTCAGAATAAGTCCTTTTTTTCTTATAGCCAGAAAAAATAACTGATACGAGAGCCTCCTGCTGAGGCTCCTCAGGCAAACTATAAAGGAGCATCACAGAATAGGTGTGTTCTCTCTCCTGGCCAGGACACTGCAGGATCCGAATTGCCTACATTCACAAAATACTTTCAGTGGTCAGAGAAAACTTAGAAAACAGAGAAATGCCCATTAAAGGTACTGCATGTTTTTAGAATGTTGCCAAGAAATTATAGGACAGGGCCAGGCCTACAAAATCATGTGTGCTGACTAAATGAACAAGCAAGCTGAAGATGGATACCGATGGAGCCTGGGCACCGATGGGGCCTAGATACTGAAGGGGTAGGGCATCCTGGTGAATGGAAGGGCACAGCTTTTGACCTATCCCATTCCCCTGTCTGTCTTTTGAGGTATGAAAGTGATCCCAGATCCCCATGCAGGAGGGACCTGAGCCGCAGGTGGTTGGCAGCCTCCTTGCAGGGTTTGCATAGCTGTGTGCAGGGGGGCTGGTGTCTGTGCTTGTCCAGCTTGCATGTCTCACTCAGGCAGGCCAAGCAGCCCTCCAACCTCCATCCTGGTGATTTGGCCATCTCTAGGTGTGGGTCTCCTGTAGCAGCTGGATATGGCTGAGTAGCCTTTGACCAGTCTTCTGGCTACGTCATCTCTAGAGCATTTATAAACGAACCTTTGTAAATTACTTTCAATCTGTTCTGCTCAAGAAATGAAGCAGTCTGTAGGTTTCTCATCTCAAACTCTCTTTAGCTCTTGAGAACTACCACCTCATTTGCATCCTAGCTAAATTTTCATAACAAAATATACCCCAAACTTCCCTGGCCCAACCCAGTTGAGTAAGTTATTTTTGTTGTAGTAGGGTTTCTCATGTCCTGTCATTTGTCCAGCAGGTTTCTAGTTACAACCAAATGATGCTTAAGTTTCATGGCATGTATGTCTTTGGCCTGTGCTTCAAAGAGTCCTGCACTCTGGACCCAGAGCCTCTCCAAGATTGGCCTGCATTGACTGGGTGATGGGCCTCGCCTTGAGGTCAGGCAGCTGTGTGGCCTTTAGCTAGATGTTTATAGGCTGTTTTCCCCTTTTCTTTTCCCTCAAACCTAAAATTGGTATTTTGGGATGATAGAGAGCCTCAGGAGGCAAGGGAACAGATGCCAAGTGCCTCTGATGAAACTGGCCTTTGCTGAAGAGAGGACTCTCAGGGCCCATTCAGCACAACAAAGCTGCAGAGGAAATCCTGCTCAGTCAAACAAGGGGGAAATGGCGTCACTTCCTCAGCAGCTGCTTCACTCAGGTAGAAACAGCCCTCACTTCCTTGTGAGTGAATGCTTCTGCTTTTGTTCAGAGCCAAGTCTGGTGTCAAGACAGTCCCAGCTTCCTTGTCCTCACAGAGAGCAGCGGTGCTCTGCTGATGGCTGTGTTCCGTCTTCCTTTCCTTTACCGCCTTCTCTCACTGGCGTCCTCCTGGGTCCAACGGTTTAATATCAGCAGATACATGTCATTGGAAGTGAGGCTCCTGTCCCCTTAGAAGCATCTACAGTTCAGAACCACTCAGCATTTTTATGTCTGCCTGAGTGTCCAGAAAAGGCCTTCAGCTTGGTCCTCTCCCTTGTTGTATGTAACAGACATTAATATTGCCAGCTTCAATATTCTGGATTCTTGTGCATTTACATCTAAAGACCATTTTATAAGTGTGCCTTTCCCATGTGGGTACACTACTGGTCTCCCCCAACAGAGGGTGAGTGGTCAGATGCTGCCCAGGACACCTCCCAAGGAGGTCTACATGAGGGGAGGTGGGAGCAACACAAGGCTCCAGGTGCTAATGGTTGGGTGAGAGAAACATGAAACCAGGTAATATCCATGCCATAGCTGGCAAAGGGAATTCTTTACCATAGTGTTAAGGAGAATTGTCTGTGGAAATGCCTATAGAGGTCTGCAGATGAGCAAAAATTCACTGAAAAGCAGAAGAACGGGACAAGAATCAGGCTGGGCTAGAGCCTGTAAGCCTTGGACTTGAAGAATCTGGCCTTAAAGAATAAGCATGAAGTGACAGGTTGTAACTAGATAAATCATTCTGGCTGCAATAGGAAAACATTTAATGGCAGAGCACAAGACTGGAGGAAGTAGGCATGGGTTCGAATCCATACAGTAGTTGTGAGATGTGGTAATGGAGACAGGTCTGTGTTGGTGGTCATCGGTGCTGTGGATATCACCCTCCCTACATTCATACCTTTTCTCTGCAGTGTTGCCTAGCTTCACCTCCAGCTCCCGGCCACATGAAACCTGGGCTCTGCGCTAAAGCCCACTTCACCCATGCACACATGGAAGGGCTATGGTACTGGCACCTGTGTAGGCACAACTTGAAGCTCTGAGTACTGGAAGCTACTGTAGAAATTGCCCAGCTACTGTTCCACAAGGAACAGGTTTCTCCATCAGGGTTGATCTCCAAAAGGCCCTTCATGCTGTAGAGGAGCCTGTGACTGCGCCGCCTCTCCTTCTCTCTCTTCTGCCCTCAGGTAGAGTGTCTTGGGATCAGCTCCCAGGTAGACAGCTTTTATCAGTGTTTATCTTTGGGTCTGTGGCAGGGCGCAGGGGGGCACCCTAGAAAGGCAACGCTTTCAAGTCTGTGTCATGTGCGCCATGATGGCAGAAAGAAGGGCAGACTTGGGAGAGGGGGTAATGCTGGCCTTCAGTAGGGTAGGTTTATTGTAATTCCTACAGGACGTGTTAAAATGCACTGCAGGGTGAAAAGGATGACTCAGTTGGCAAAATGCCTACAACACAGCACGGGGGTCTAAATTTAATCACTAGCCCCCACATAAAACCTAGGATGACTTCAGACACCTGTAATCCCAGCACCAGGGCAGCAGGAACCAGAGGGTTCCTTGAGCTCAACAGCCATCCAGCTCAGCCAAATTGTTGGGCTTTCGTTTCAACACCTCAGAAAATAAGACAGGAAGCAACTGAAGAAGACATTCCATGTTGACTTCTGGTTTTCACATGTGTGTGCACATGAATGCATACATACACAGCCCATATGAACATATACACATAACAAAGTGTGTGTGATGGTAAAAGTTTGTCATTTTTGTTTTTTATAGATTTATATTTATTTGTTTAATGTTTGTCTTTGTTATATTTTTTTATATAGTCTAGGAAGTAGTGGCATTTTGTTTAAGTTATTTTTGTGATTGGACAAGTTTTTATGTATGTTTTGTTTATAATTTTTTTTATATGGCCTGGCTTATTATAATTGAAGTAAATAATGTCTTGATTTTTTATTTTAGCATTAGTAATGGCTTGACTTGTTTAATTTTTTTTATTATGGTATAGATATTTAGCATTAAGTGTAAATTGAATTTATTTGTCTATGGATGTACTCTTGATCTTTAATGGTATGATCAATTTTTTATATGTCATATTAGCATTATTGAAGGCTAAAGAGAGTATTAATTGTTTTTTAATTTTTGAATTTGACATTGTTTTATTTATAGTCTGAGTTAACTTTTGTAAAAAGTTTGTATAAGGCTTTGTTGGACTTTGTTTAATTTGGGTATATGACTCAATTTTTTGTTTTGGGTCTAAATTTTTTTTTTTAAGCATTTAAGGCAGTAGTATGGCACAGTAACAGAGTATGGTCATCATAAGTAGCCTGAACTGATAAATTAGCAAATTGGCCTTTTTTAAGGATTTGGTCTTTGGAGACGGTAACATTTTTAGTTTGATTTTGAGATTTTAAGGTTTTAGCCTCTTTTTTAAACTAATTTTTTTATTGGAAGTTTTGGCCATTATTTAATATTGTGGCCGTTAAATTTTTTTAGTCGGGGCTGGAGAGATGGCTCAGTGGTTAAGAGCACCGTCTGCTCTTCCAGAGGACCAGGGTTCGATTCCCAGCACCCACATGGCAGCTAACAACTGTCTCTAGTTCCAGTTCCAGGCAAAACACCAAGGCAAATAAATAAATAAAATAAAGTTTTTTTTTTTTAAAAAAAATTTTTTTAGTCATCAGGAATTATTTGATTTTGTGTTGACTATGAGTTTAAGGATTGTCTCATAAAAGATGATTGTATGTTATAGTTTATTATGGCTTTTTTTAATTGATTTTAGATCTTTTATGAGTATAGGTTTATAATTGTATCTTATATTGTTAGAAGCCTTTTTATGTGGTTGTGGTTTTTTGGCCTCTGTCACAACTGGGAATAGAGCTGGAGGGATGGGGGATAGTCTTTTTATGGTAACTACTTTAGGTAAAGAACTTTTTTTGTAGTAGTATTGTTTAAGAGGGGGCTTTGGGTTATCTTGAGCAGGTGTTGTCTTAAAATTTTTTTTTTAAATCTTTAAGCGAGCCTTATGATTTTGTAACTTAGTGGTAATGGTCTTTTTTAGTGTTTTAAAGTCTTTTATAAATGATTTTTTTAATAATTTTATAGAGTGGAACATTTTTTAGTTTTTAGGTCTATTTTTTTATTATTTTTTGTTTAAATTTTTTAGAATTTTTATTTATTATTTTAAAATTTTTATTTATTTTTGTAAATTTTTTATTTAATTTTTTAAAATTTTTATTAATATGAGCTCTGTATTTTTTTAACAAAATTTTTATTTTTTTTAATTTTTTATTTAATTTTTTAAAGTTTTTATCAATATGAGCTTTAAATTTTTTTGTGATTAAAGTAGACTTTTTTTATAGAAACAATGAGTTTTTGGAGTGTCTTAATATGTTTATCTATGTTAGACATCTTAGCCTTATATTTTTTATGTTGAGATCTCTTAAAATAGGTAGGTATGAAGTATATTATCACACAAAAAAGCAAAAGGACTCTTGGTGGAGATAACTTTTAAATGCGTAATCTTGGAAATAATTTTTTATCACCATTGTGAAAAAGTGAGTAAAATTGTGAACATTTATCTGATCAGACATTTTAGAAGAAAGAAAAAAAATTGTCTTATTTAGATGTGATGAGGACTTATGGTCAGCAGGTGTCACAGTGTAGCAGCAATGGTGCGCGAAACGAGGTGGCGATTTGGCTGGGAGGGTCTTTGTTAAATGTTTTACCAAATCTTACCAGGCGTGCACCACCAGAACTAGGTCAATTTGTTTCTCAGGAGGTCTGCTGCGCGCAGATTCCTTCCTGGCTGCTTACAGGAGGCTTGTGCACGCAGATGGGGGCCAAAGCCGTTTAGACCAGCTCCGTCCGTGGGTGTGGAACCCGGCGGGTTTGTGGAATTAGCCCCACGTTGGGCGCCAATTATTACAGTAAAAACTTGTCGTGTTATATGTTTTAAGTGAAGTTTATTTTGTGAGAATTACTTATAAAACACAGAAGGTTTTAGGAGAAAGTTAAGTTGCTGCGCTCTCCCGCCGCTGACTTGGAGCTCTCTCTCTATGAACCGGAAGTACCGCCCCTTCGCTAGCGCTCTGTACGAGAGACCGCCTGTCTTGTGTCTGCGTCTCGTCTCTCTTTAGGTGTTGTCTGAATTTTATTTTTAGTGTCCACGCCCCTCTCCCTCAGCTTCTGCGTTCTGTTGCAACTCACACACATGTACAGTTTTTGATTTCCCGCTACACACATGCATATATGCACACTTCATATGAACATACACACGTAGCACACACTGGTGTATATGTCACCTGCATATATACATGAACACCCCATATGGACATACACATACAACACACAGTGATTCAGACAGACAGCAGCAGCATCAAGCACATATCTAGACCATCAGAGGAGGAGGTGCCATAAAGGGTACAGAAAGGAAATTCTCTAGGAAGCAAGAGAAGCTCCCAAAGAGTATGGAGCATGGATGATTTGGCGAAAGGCCCTTGTGCAATGCTAACTGTCAAGGATCCTACAGTTACCCACACAGAAGGAGTGACTGCCATGCAGTGCTTTTAGAGACATAAGAGAGGAATATAACACGGTAGTGAAGTGTAGTGGGATTATGTTGTTACATTGTAAATAATTGTTCTGCCTACAGGTTTAATAGAAATACTGATTGGCCAAAGGCAGACAGGAAGTGTAGACAGGGCTACCAAACTAAGAAAACTTTGGGACCAGGAAGAACAGGGCAGAGACGCCACCAAAAAGCCAGAGAGATGCCATGGAGACACCATGATGAGACGGCAGCAGATGCAGAGGAAAGAAGTTGAATTGCTGCTCTCAGAAAAAGCATTGAGCCTCATGGCTAAACAAGATAAGAAAGATGGGTTAATTTAAGACTAAAAAGTTAGCAAGTTGTATGCCTGGCATGCCTGGGCCCTAGGTTGATCAGAGTAAAATTAATGTAAGCCTTTGTGTGATTATTTGGTGCTAAGCAGCAGTGGGGCTGCGAGGAGATCTGAATCTCAGAGCTAGGCCAGAAAGGCTGGGCCAGAGACATACTATGATAGTGAAGTGAGGGTGGGGAAGAACCACAGAAAGGGTTTGGCAGCTTGTCTGGAAGGAGAAGGAGAAGATACAAGTTTAGGTGGATCATGCATCAGCACAGACATTGTGAGGATAATCAGAACATTTATATGCCAGTGAAAGGCAGCAGAGGAAAGGGTGAGCATGATTGGTGCTGAAGAGTGGGGGCAAGTGTGGGGCAAGATCCAGAAGCCACAGAAGAATCAGACTCCAGGGTAGAGATTAGTGACCCCCAAACACGCTTTTGTGGTAGTTTGTGCTCATTGGCTGCTGGAAGGAAAGCACTACACAGAAAAAGTGCTCAGAGCAGCCATGGGAAAGATAGATCTGATGAAGGGTGGAGAATCGTCAAGTGATTTGGAAGCTGTGAGTGAGTGTTCCATCAGTAATGTATTTTTTGGTGTATCATTTGGAACCTGGAGTCTCAGCTGAGGCACATTGCAGAATGGAGTAGAACCTTGGGAGGGGGAGCGCACATGCGCATGAATATGTGTGTGTTCACATGCATGCACATGAGTGTGTAGGTGACTGTTATAGTATACGAGCATGTTTCAAAGTGTGTTTTTATTGTGTGGACACGCATATGGATGTATTGATCTAATTTTCAGGCATTTAAATTATTTGGGGGTCCTTCTGTTAAACACATCTTGTGGATTTTGTTAATTTCTTAAGGTAAACAACTGTAAGTGTAATCAATAAGGAAAAAGTAACATCTTCAGCTCTTTGATAAGCATCCTAGACTTCAGGGGTCTCTTTATTCAGCCTCGTCTGAGGTCACAGCCTGCATAGCCTGTACAAGGCTTCTTGGAATACCTACCCTCAGCCAGCCCAGCCATGCCCTTTTTAGCTTTTGATATTATTTAAATATTGTGCATTTTTGCCAACCAGCTCAGTTTTGAGTTTTCTAAACTTATTTTTTCTTAGCCTAATCTTCTAAATCTTATAAGGTTCTAAGTGGGAAGAAAAATTTAGAGGGTAAAAGGCTTCCAGAGGGATGTATGAGAATGGAGAGCTACCCATGTCCTGGAGAGCAATGGAGACACTTGGAAGCCTGCCTGTTCTGTCTAATCTTTCTGAGTTGGGTACTTTGTGGGTCACCCTGGGTTAATGCAAACTAAAGTCAACTGTGGCCTCTGAGTTTGGCATTTGCACAGAACCAGACTGGGACTCCATGCCAGCCATCCCCTACCCCCCCCCCCACTGCGCCCTCTCTGACAGAGGAACTGACAGAGGGCAGAATCACCTTCCTGGGGCCTGTGAGCATCCTGAACCCTTGCAGATACGGTGCAGAAAGCTTTGCCAGCCTTGCCATGAGCGAGGACCCTGCATCTTGTAGGACTTGTAGACAGGAATTTAGCCAGAATCACGCTCAAAGGCTGGGTTTTCTTTCTTAGTTTTTATTTTTAAAGAAAATACTCATTTTATTTTAAATTATGTATATTTGGGGTTTAGGATGTACACATGAGTACATCCCACAGAAGCCATAGGCGTTGATCCCTTGGAGCTGAATTTGCAGACAGCTGCGAGTTGCCCAATCTGAGTGTTGGGAAATGAATTTGGCCCTCTGCAAGGGCTCTTAACCACTGAGCCATCCATCCAGCACCCCCCCCATACACAAAATGAGCAAATATGTAGTTTAAAATGGATTTTAAACTTAAATAATGACAGGCTGCTTAAATAAACTTCAGAAGTCTTCCTATTCAGGATGCTTGAGAAGCAGAAGTCTGTGTGAAAGTGATTGTCCAGAGCTGAGGTCCTGAGCCACAGGATCCCCATGAGCACAGTGTTGGGATCATAGGGGCCATGTGCAGACTCCAGAGATGAAAGGATTCATCACCACCCTGTCTGTCCTACAGTCTGATGGAGTACTTAGTAATCTCTATGGAACAAGGGACATTGCTACTGTCACTACCATCCTGAGGGAGCTGTATGGCAGCTTCCATGCAGGAGTAAGTAGGCATAACCACAGGAGGGCACAGGCAGGAAGAGCTGTGCAGAGCTGCCGGAGGACAACATGGAGAACAGATGGCAGGACTCATTGTTATTACTGTGTTTGCTCCCTTCTGGACCACACTGGCAGATGATGTTACTTTTCACAGCCACCAATTGTATGCCTATGGGTAAAGTGAATGAGGTTCAGAGTTGGATACTTTGCTTAAAGCCACAAAGTGATAGATTTTCAAAGCTGGGGAGTCATTCATGTTCTTCTTCTTCTCTCTGACCTTGGAGCTTCAAAATCTGCCCCCACTCTTTGAGCTAAGAGGGAGTAATTTAGATAACCTTACCCTTTAAAGGCTGGTGCGTTTATATATATATATAATATATGTATTATATATATAATATAATATATATAATATACTTGGGAAAATGGCCCTTGGGATGTTATCTGAAGTTGCTGGTGAGAAGGGGTGGAGATATGAAGGACTTACCCAGCTCCAGAAAGGGAGAGTTCTGGGGGAGACATTGCTTCAGTCCCCTGGCACTATGCACCAGACAGCCTGGGAAGACACTGCCTTCCCCTCCTCCAGAATTACCTCTGCCTCTGCCACTTTCCCAGGTTGGCTGTTTCCCAGGCAGGTCACATAACCAATAGTTTGATTTGTTTTAAATTTTGCTACAGAAAACTGAAGGAATTCAAGGAGCAGCCTGACTCTCTCCATGGAAAGATGGAAACAAAACCAGCCTAGGAAAGATGCCCTGAAGCCCTGGGGTATCTTTGGCTAGGCCTTTGGTGCTCACATACTCACTCATGGCTGTGAAGGAGATGGGGTAGGACACTGGAAGTGGCAGCTGTCTTTCTTCCACCTCCACTGTGAGCTGGTGGGAAGGCCGTTCTTCATGAATTGTCAGGGTAGAGCCTGAACTGTGCCTGAGAGAACCATGCACATCTTTCATCAGTGCCCTTTCCTGTCTTCTTTTGAAACTCCAATTTAGACATACTCAACAACAAATATGTAATGGAAATCATTTGCGCCCCCATCTGGCAAAAATTAATCCAGCCCCTGCAGAGATGCCCAACATTTATTTGGGGCCAGTACCTCTGTTCATTGCTGACGTTGGTCTGGGCTATCTGTTCTTCTGTGGCTGGCCCTTGGTCTGAGCGTTCTCTGCACTAGAACTTCTCAGCTTTGGCACCATTGGTATTTGGCTCTAAGTCATTCTTCAGCAGAGGTTGTCTGTGCCATAGGAGATGTTGACCTTCCTGACATCTGCCATTAGCTCCTTTACCCCAGATAATGAGAAGCACATAGTTTGAACTTTCCTCTGGGGGACAAGATGATTCTTCATATGAACCACTGCCCTAAACCCTGGCCAGCTTTGCAAACAGTACCATTGGTCAGAAGGCCACTCTGAGGTGTCAAGAACAATTCACCACAAACCCTCATGATTATTGGTAATAACTTTGATGTATTGTCAATAGAATTTTATGAATTTATTATTTTTTAAATGATTAGCTAAACACCTTGTGTACAAAAATATCGCTTATAATTCCTAAAGTTTGAAACACCATAAAATTTGTTTATAAAGTATGATACAGGCTATTACGTACTCAGGAAAAATATCTATGCAAATATATATGTAACAATGTGGGCAACAGTTCTCCTCATCATGGCTTCCCCTCCCCTTTAAGATGGCTTCAGGATCCTCAGAGCTGATTACATTAGAAGGAATGAACTGATAAGCATATGAGTAAAGTAGGTCAGATTCCAAACATGTGTGGGCTGACAAATGACTAAGCAGGTAAAGATCTTGCTGAACCAGCATAAAGAACTGCTTCCAGTCCGCAGCATTGTGTGGAAAGGTAGATGCAGTGGCAGACATCCAGAATCCCCTGCCAGGGAGGGCAGAAAGAGGAAAGAGCATTGGCCTGGATCTGGGTTCAGATTCTAGCTCTCCCATTCCTTAACTTTGGCGAGGCTTATACTCCCACTTAACCAGTTTTACAAAGCAAATTCCTAGAAGTAAGCTGGGTCAGTTGCTCCTCAAAGCTGCCGCCCTCAGTCTTGTCAGCTATGCCAAGCCCCTCCCTCCTCACTCTCTCACACCTGTCCTGTGACAGTCCCTGTTACAACTGGTGGGCAAGAGTCTCATCTTCTGAACAGGAACAGCTAAAAAGATTTTGTAAGATTTGTAGGAAGGATATATATAATAATGTATGTTAGGCATCTAGAACAGTACCTAGCATACAGTAAGAGAACAGTAAAACTGTGTAGGAGACATTGCCTGTAGTATGCTTTATCCTTTTTATGAATGGCCACACTAACAAAAATAATTTGCAAGCCTGCCAATTTTTTCCAGTGTCTTTCCAGACTTACTTATCCATCGCCCTCTGTAATAGTTACTTGGGATGAGCCCTGTTTTATAAGAGATTTGCACAACATGAGCTTCTCATCTGCTTTACATATTGCTTACTGCAGCCTGTCAGAGCACCTGGCATGTAAACAGGCGGCCAGGAAGCAACTCTTGACTGAATGAGATGTTTTGCAAGCCATCACCTCCTCTAAAGAGTAGTTTTGCATTCTCCTCTGACTTCAGAGGTCTTGGACATGCTGGGAGCACATGGTGCTGTCCCTGAGCTGTTGGTGGGGAGGCCTTCTGAGCTTTCCTGGTGGCTAATGTTCTCTCTCTGTCCCTCTCCCCCCCCCCCCCCCCCCCCCCCCCGCAGGACGCCTTTGTGGAACTGTATGGCCCCAGCATGCGGCCTCTGTTTGATTTCTCCTGGCTATCTCTGAAGACTCTGCTCAGCCTGGCCCTGGTGGGGGCCTGCATCACTCTGGGTGCCTACCTGGGCCACAAGTGAGGTCCACAGACCTGCCCCAAACAAATATGCAAAAGATTCACTAAAGCAGTAGAAACAATATACATTATCAACGTTGTAGCATGAAACAAAGTTGTGATCATTTTTTTAAAGATGAATATACCACACACAGACACAGACACACAGACACACACACACACACTTTCAGGCAAACAGTCGAATCAGCTATTTACTGCCAAAGGGAAATATCATTTATTTTTTACATTATTTAGAAAAGAAAGATTTATTTATTTAAGATAGTTCCATAGACACTCCATGCTTTGGAAATCTTACCAGGAATTGCCAAGCAGCACTTTGTGGCTCCACCTGCTGGCCTGTGCCAATGCTATGGACACCAATCTGTTTTCCATATTGGCCAGACTGGCCCACCATCTGAAGAGCAAAGGGCCTGGGATGCAGGCTGCTGGAAGCTGGGAAGAAGCCCTCATGTGATCTATATAGATTGGCTCCAGGGCCTAGGATACTGTAGGGGGACAGAAGTCTGATCTTACTTGGGCTGGAGAGGGGACTTTGTATATGACTCACATGGTACAAATCAGAGGACAAAGGCTGGGGACTTCAGATGGACTTGGTTCCCATTGAGACATCCTCACTGAAAGACAGTGGTGGGAAAATGCCCTTAAACCTTAGGAAATTATTTTTTTTAAGCTACCAATTGTGCCGAGAAGCATTTTAGCAGTTTATACAATATCATCCAGTACCTTAAGCCCTGATGTAGATATTCATATATTTTGGATACACCTACCCCTTCTCCAATACTCACTGTTAGTAGGAAACAGAAGCTTCTAGATTCAAGGAAGTGGACGTGTGGTGACTTCTTCAGCATCAGGAAGAATGGGGTCACCCAGAACGTCAGGCGGCCACAAGTGCCTGCTTTTAGGAGAGCAACACCTGCAGAACCTCCCCTGTGGCCCAGTGAGGCCTTTACCCTCAACGGCCTCCTCACAGGGACTGGAACAGAGCAGTTGGTCTCTGAATGTCTCGAAGCTTACAGAGCTCAGAATTGCACAGTAAGAAAGAGCAATAGTGAGACTCACTCATTGGGGCCTGCTTCTTCTGGAGCATGAGCTCCACGGCACTTCCTGAGACATTTGCCATGTAGAAAAGAGAAGGCAGACTCAGTAAGTCTCAACAAAGGGCATGGTGAGGGCAGGGACACTACCACACCAGAAGAGAAGCCTGTGACCCTGCACAAGTACCTGTTAGCAGTGCCCTGTCATGTTTAAGGAAAGGTTTTTAATTACTTTGGAAGAGTCATAAATCCTAAAGGAAGCACTGAAGTGAGGTCCAATGATTCAATGACCTATGTCTATGGAATTACATGTGAAACAGTATCTTGTTGTTGTAGTTTGGTTTTATTTGAAAACCTGACAGAGGGAGAGAAAGAAAAAAGGTTTCAGGTATGTATGGAATGTAGAAATTATCTGTACATCCTGGGGCAAAAAAAAGGTGGAAAATTATAGAGGAATAACAAAGATGTAAATCTCCAGCTAATGAAAGGGGAAACATCTTTTCTACCCAGTTTAGAATTAGTGTGGAGACATTTATGGAGTAACTTTGTGACATTATCACACTCTGTATCATTCATCTGTGTTAACTCTGGAATGCCCTTCATTCAATGTTCATTGCTACAGTTGATATTTCAAAAGCTGCTTTCGAAAAAGAATTCATGCATCTCAGCATTGTTTAAATTGTATTTAGTTATGACCACTAGAATTTTTGTTAGCAAGACAAACAAAAAAATAAGTTTCCATTTGAGATATTTATTTCTTGATTCTTCAAAAGCATTTCTGAGAATGTAGGATAATTCTGAGACATGAGGGTCCTGAGAGAGGCCTGGGTTTCATCGCGCCCCCTCAGCTGCTTCGTTTGGACTCACTTCTCAGCCTGTACAGACCCCCCAGATACGGATTATGATGGATATAGCTGTTGTTCATTTGACCTTGTTTCTTCAAGGTTTACTTGTCCCTGGATGATTCAGCATTTAACTCAAGTTACCTAGGATTACATGCATGTTTGGTTAAACCCATGAGGTTCATTCAGTTGGAAATCCAGATGGGATAGAGAGCAAAGGGTTAGAATCTGGTTATGCAGTTGGGCCTTCAGAGGGTTGCATTCCCACACAGATGCACCAGGAGTCCTCCACCCCACCCCATCCCTGCTGGCCTCCCTGAAATGCAGAGGTACCTTCCATCGAAGAAGGCAGGAAAGTGAGACCTCCCCAGTCAGTCTCAGAGAACAAGATGGTCAGAACTTTTCAAGTTATTTCAATTTTTAAGCAAAATATTATCCTATGAAAGGTTTACATTCTCCACATGCTGACTATGGAATAACAAACCTGTGCTGCTATCCTGCCAAGATCATTGTAAGAGAGTAAGTTTGCAGTATGCGCCAAGTGGCTGGCTCCTTCAAGCTGCTTTAGAAGTAACGATGAAGAACACAGACATTTTTAAATATAAAACCTGTTTCTCTTTTGGTTTTGTTGTTATTGTTCAAATTGGGATTTGTAGAGTATTTGAAGAAAAAGTGTGTGTGTGTGTGTGTGTGTGTGTGTGTGTGTGTGTGCGCGCGCGCGCATGTGTGTATTAACAGAAAGAGAAAGGTGATAGGAATTCTTCAGATGTGGGATTTTGTTTTCTGATTTGAATGGCAAATTCACCCAGCCACTGGACCCCAGTGCTGTGACCCCAGTCACTATATTGTGGCTGCTCTCACTCTAAGAGTAGTTGATGGTGCATTTTTCTTGTTAAAAACATGTTAGAAGAGTGTAGTGTATTTAGAAGCTTGACTAGTCTTTCTTTTTAATTTTTTAAAAGTCTCAGTTATTTTGCAGTAAGCCAACAGAGAGCCATCCTCATTCATTTCATATTAAGAAGGGCTTTGCAACTGAATCTCAGCTCCTCTATAAGCTTTGGAATCTTCTTTACATCAGAGCCAAACAGACATAGAACTCCCCAAACTGGGCAGAGACTCAGAGAAAGCATGAGAAGAGCACTCCGATGCCTTCCACTGCTCACCTAGGCTCTCTGAAAGAGTGATGGGAAAACAGAGAGGTTCGTCCCAAGTGACGTTCCAGTGCCTGCATGTGTGCAGGTTTGAGAGTTTCATGACAGCCATAGTTAAGGAAGCACTTTCATGTGCTCAACTATAACCCTCCATCCTGCCCAACTGCATTGTCTCTGCATGTGTGTGTAGCCTTTGCCCATACATAATTTCTTTTCCACTGGTAAATAGTTATTTATTACATCTAAAACTCTTGCTGTGTCTGGGAGAGGAGATAGCAGGGCTTAGGAAGTACTTATAAACCCAGAGGGATTATGATAATCAGAACTGAGTGTAGATAATGGGGGAAATACCCCTATATCTAGCTTCCACACTGAATAGAATGGGTAGAATTGTGAGTAGTCTGTATTTTTAATCAAACCTAGACTAAAACAACTCATAAATGTGAACTTGAACTCTAACTGTTTTGAAGGTGGCAGGTGTCTTTATACTTTCTTATCACTTTTGGTTAGAAATGCACACCTACTCTATCAGGAAAAAATAACAGGAAAAGGTTGAAATATAAGCCAGTCTAAGGAAATTAGGGAGCTGCTGACGTTCTAGTCTGATCTTATTCTATGGTGCCTATTGCTGCCCAGACAAATATGGTTACACACTTCTTAAGAAATACAAGTCTACATTGTCAGGCTCATGAAGGCTCTAATCAAATCTGTATTGTTTCCCAATTTGGATCTTTCAGAGATTTTTCTATGTCATTATTATAGGGACAAAGGACATTTGTTATGAGGTGGGAGGGAGGAAGAATTCTTATTTGAATAGAACAATCCCCTGATTGGATCAGGGTGTGATGGTCTTCTGCAAAATCAAAACTGTGGGGAACGAGGGACTTATACAGGGGTCAATGTTATGTTCCTCTAAAGACTTTTTTCAAGAGGTGGGGATCATTTTTAAGCTCTGTGGTACATTTAGAGTCCAAGGATACTGACATAGTTCAAGGTCTGGCTTACTATGGCCATGTAATAGCATATGTTTCAAGTTGGATATGGCTAATGAGTGTTTAAATAGTAAGTTTGACATTTTAACCAATGGGATGTTTAAACAATACCCTTCCAGTTGGTAGGGACATCTGTTTCTCAATGTTTATTATACGCAATGTGGAAAAAATTAGATAAGATTGAATTAAATAAAACACTGTGTGACTGAATTAGGTAAATGATTGTAACCATTTCTTAGCCTCACCCAGGGAATCATTTAATCCTTCACCTATAGACACCTATGCAATCTGCATCTCACTAGGCACAAAAAAAAAACAAAACAAAACAGGTGGAGGGTAAATGGTACTTTATCACTTCATCTTGGATAGCCAAGAAAAAGAAAGCCAATGTTTGGTGCTCCAAGTTCAGTACAGAAGACAAAAAACAGCCTTGGAAGATGAAGAGGCCAGCTTATCAGAAATCCTGGAAGTGTCAGTTGTGCTGGCCATGTGGCTTCTACTTGCACCTTCCTGCTGGGAACCTGCCGTGGGCCCTCCAGCTGGCTCATTTCACTACATTCTTGCCCCTAAGATGACATCTGAAGGATTGATGGCAGATTCCGGTTTGTTTTAGGAGACACTTTCTTTTGGAGAGAGGGGTTGTTTATTATAATCTCTTCTTGAGTTTTCAGCCAACCTTTGCTTTGACTTCAGTTATATTGGGGTTATTTTTAAGTAAAGAAAATGTACAAATAAGTGTTTTTGTATTAAAAATTTTGTTACCAAGATTTTTATACTTTTATCCATAGGCTGCTTTTAAGGTTGATACTTTTAGATGTGGTTGTTACCTACAGAACTGTACATATAAGGAAATATATAAATGTACTTTGCATAGTTAAGGTGAAATAAGTCTCCAGGTGGCTACCATTAAATATAATGGCACTTTGTTTGTGTTATTGGAAAAGTTACATTGCCATTAACTCCCCTGTCTGTTTGAAGACAAATAAAGAACAGTGTGCAGCATCAGTTGTTCTTTTGGTCTGCTTATAAAATTCTGGCAGTCTTTGCCTGCCATTCACTATCATCGAAGAAGACTTGGGAAATTCTCCTCAAAAAGTCATTAGGACCATCATGAACACTATTCTAATGAAGTCCTTGGAGCCCAGGCTGGCCTCACCAGCATAATCACTTTAAAAGAAATACTTTTTGTTTCTTGGTTGCTAGTTACCTGTACTGGTTCAGGATAAGAGTAACCATGAATTCTATTGCCTGGGAAAGTTCATGTTGTTCAGTGAGTTCCTTCATATGGTCGGGGTTTCCAGCCACTGTTCCTGTCCTATTTTCATTGCTGTTAGTGTGATAAAATATTCTAACAATAAGCATTTTAGGAGAGAAAAAGTTCACTTGAAATCACAGTTCCAAGTTATAGTCCATAACAGCAGAAAAGTCAAGACCATAAGAATTCAAAACAGCTAGACATACCTTACTCACAGTCAAGACCAGAATACTGCATTTGTACATGATTATTCTCATCTCTATTTGTTCACTCCTATATAGTTCAAAACCTTCCACCTAAGGAATGGTGCTACACACAGTGAGCTGGGTCTTCCGCATCAAATAACTTAAGAGACTACCTCATAGACATTCCCATAGACCAACCCAATGTAGACAGTCCCTCATAGAGACTCTTCTCAGTTAGTTCTGGATTGTGTCAAATTAACAATTAAAGCTAACCATTTCATCACAATATGAAATACTATACAAAAAGGTGAGAAGCTGAAAGCTACATTCTGAAGTTAATATTATTATAAGACAAGCAAAAGCAGCATTTGTTTGTGAGTGTATGAACACAAGTAACAAGAGATTCAGTGTTTCTTATTTATGCTTGGGTCCTGATGTCCTAAGCCTCAACCCCACAAGATAAACTATCCCTTTAATAAACTATCTATAGGTTGATAAGTCCATCCTGCATCTTCCTCTTGAACTCCAAATTTATGTATTTAACTAAATGTTTAGCATCTCCTCTTGATTAATCTATAAATGTGTTGGTTTTAATATGGCTCAAGCAGAATTTTTATCTGAGCCAGCAGGACAGAGGACCAGTGATAACAGCCTGTAGTTTTTTGACAAATAGAGATTTTTTTAAAAAGAGAGAGTGAGAAAGACAGCAAAAAAAGGAAAAAAGTATGGCCAGAGGCTTGTTGTGGTGGTGCTTTATTATGATAATTATATTACCACCCTCTTTAAACCTCATAAAATGAACCCTACAAAGTAGTTATTATCATCCACTTTTATTGGTGTAAATCAATATATACAACATTGAAGCTAAAAGCTAAGGTAGATAAAGTTAGGCTGTCATAACAAGAAACTGAATGCAATGGCTTCCTATTATTGTGAGTAAAGCCCAAATGGATTACTTGCAGCAGTAAGATGAACACAAAAGTTACCATGAAAGCAATGCCATGTTAGACCTTTCCTTGTCTCAGTTAGGGGTCCTATTACTGTGAAGAGACACCACAACCAGGCCAACTCTTATAAGGAAAATATTTGATGGGTTGGCTTACAGTTTTAGAGGTTTAGTCCATTATCATCATGGTAGGACATGGCAGCTTGCAGACAGACATGGTGCTGGAGAAGGGGTTGAGGATTCTATATCTTGATCTGTAGTCAATAGGAAGTGAATTGTGTCACTGGGTGTATTTTAAGCATTGGAGACCTCAAAGCCCACCCCACAGTGACACACTTCCTTCAACAAGGCCACACCTACTCCAACCAAGCCATGTTTCCTAATAGTACCACTCCCTACAAAGGCCGTTTTATTTTAAACCTCTACAGACTTTAACGGGGAGACTCCACATGCACACATAGAAACTCCTTTTGAAAGGATGTATTCCTGAGCATGCTTAGTTGAAGGTCACAGTTCAAAACGGGAAGATGGCTAACACATGTTGTAGCATGACTAAATAGAGATCATGGAGCATATATTCAAAAGGATAAGGTGACAGATGGAATACTTGAATACACAGCAATACTCAGCTTGAGTCATAAAGACAGCAGACAGGAACACCTTTGGGTAACTTTAGCTTTCATCCATAGCTAAAAAAGAAACAGACATTTTAAAGATGCATGTGTTTGTTCCCAGAGCTCCTTAGTGACCAGCTTGCAGTGTGGATGCAAGTGGCCCTTATGAGCCTCTGTCTTCCATTAGTGATCCAAATCTAGCCTCTTTCTATCGTATAGTTTGCCCTCAACACAGATTTACACATGAGCATCATGGCCTTTCAAGGCTTCTAAAAGCCAAGAGAAAAGCCTTCTTCCCCTCTCCATGATTGAACCCAGATATGAAGACAGCAGAATGCCTCCTACTAGGTTTTGATCCTTTACATTGAAAAGACAAAGCTTCTGTAGCATGCACTTTATAAAGCAAAACAAAACAAAAATGAGCCCTTAGGTTCTGTGGGCTTTTTGCTTCTCTAAGTGTGAGCCATCTGAAGAACTGTGCTTGACTTAGGTAAAGTTACAGAATAGGCCAGACAATACCTGCTGCTTTTTTATTCTTACTTCTGTGGAAGTAGAACCTGTTTTTTTGTTATATTTCTTGACTTATAATTTGCAGTATAAAGGCAAAAGAGTTGAGATTTTGTTAATCCTACTTGTTGAGTGTAAGATTACTTACCATAATTTAAAGCCAGCTTTAATTAAATAGTTTGAATTTGAAGCAAGTTTTAATTAAATACTGGACAGGTTGATAGACTTTGACCAGGCCCATCCCAGAGTTCCCAGGAAATGGCAATGAGCCACATTTTGTGAAGGCTCATAAAGCCACAACTTATCATAAGGCCATTGTATTTCCCATCAGGTCCAATCAAGGGCAAGCATAGAATCCTAAAGTACTTCTTGTCTGTGTCCATCCCACCTACAGTCAATCAAGAAGCAAGCATACATCCTGACATAATTTCTACCCCCATGCCTCCCGCCCACATATGATCAAGTACATCAGGTGCAGATGGGTCAACAAATACAAAAATACGACAAACAGAAGCTTATTCCTAGTTGTTTTAACTGCAAACAAACCTCCTAACCGCAAGGTGTATTGTTCCTGTTTTGGCCTCCCATTAACAACTTACAAGGTGTATTGTTCTTGGTGCTGTTTTGGTCTCTCAGTTTCTCTCTTTTCATGTCTTCTGTAAATATTCCTTCTCCCTGCACCCTGTATGTGCAGCTGGTGTGTATGATATGTATGTTTATTGCTATGTCTTTGTGTGTTAGTGTGTGTGTGTGTGTATGTATATATATATATATATATATATCTGTATGTGCTTGTATTGTGTACTGTTGCAAATATGTTTCAGAACACCATTTTTTGTTTACTATCTTTTAAAGTAAGTGCAGCTGGTTTCCTTTTTCTCACCTTACTATTCATCAGTAGTCTGCATCCTTGAAAGTATCATTCTTAACCTAAACTACTTAACATCTTAGCCCTAACTGTTACTGAAAGACTCAACTTAATACAGTGTTTTGGGTTGTTTTGTGTTTTGTCTTTCCTTACGCATGAGATAATGGCTTTATGATGTGATTTTAATGACACAATCCTTTCAGGTTTTCCTATAGCTCTTCCATAAAGTCAGAAGAGGAATCTGAAGGGGACCCACCAGAAACTCTGAGAGCCTAGCCAAGTGTTGAGGCACACAGGTTTAATCTAAGTAGACAGAGCTCTGTCAGTTTGAGGCCAGTCTGATCTACATAAAGACTTCCAGAACACTAAGGATTGCATATGTAGTGAGACCTTGTCTTAAAACAGACAAACAGACATTGCAAGAGTCCACATGCCTTGCTTTCCCGTCTTTGCACACTGGCTAAGTATTTCTGCATAGTTTTACAGATGATGTGTGAGAACATGGAACATGAGAGATAAAGAATGGTTTACTGTCTCAGCACTTTACAGGAGCCAAGATGATTCACCATGTTAAGCAGGATCCATACACCTGAAGTTTTATAGATCAATGTAGGTAGGTGATGTGTGCAGACATAGTTGTAACACAGCACAGGACCTGTGGCTTTATCTTGGACAGTAAGCCTGACTGCCCTATTTGAAAGGGGACATTGGCCCTGCCTTCTGAGGTTATGCCCTGGACACACATTCTAGAAACCACAGTGTGAGACCAGGACCAGTCAGTTCTTTACTTGTAGCACAAACCGGAACAAAGAGATACACAGAGAATTTGTCCCCACTTAAGATAGCAAGATATACCCTTGTTAAATGTTACATGTCTGGACTTCCTACACCTAAACCCAGCCAGGCCCTGAACAGCCACTCAGCTTCTGTGCTGAGTGCAGTCTGTCCAAAATAAGGCTGGCCTAATAGCAGCAGGGGAGTAGCTGAGTCCCTTGGTCCTGGACACTTGGCTCAGAGGTAAGAGAATCCGACTCTTTGGGCAGGGAACACAGTCTGCACAGACCATGACTGATTTAATAGCAGTAAGCAAGCAGACAAGTTCCTAAAAGCACAGCTGAGAGGTCAGAGGTCAGAAGGTGACTTCTGCCACATGAACCCAGGCCCTGAATGGCCACTTTGCTTCTATGTGAAGCACAGACTGCCCAGAACACAGCTGGTATAATAGTAGCAAGAGAACAGCCAAGTCTCTGGACACACAGCTGAGGTGACTACTGGCATCATAGCACTGCGACTTCACAAGATCAACCAATCCTCTGAACACACAGCTGATTAAGAGCCCTCAGACCAACAACTCACTAAGAGCCAACCAAGAACTAACCAAGAGTGAACTTGGAAAACAGTGGGCAGACAGCAGTACAAGAATACATACAACAATGCAAAGGTCAACAAGACACCATCAGAAGAAGCAAGTATTTCTATAACTTCAAGACCTGAACATAACAACGAAGAGGGAACAGAAGGAAATGACCTTAAAAACAGCTTTATGAAACTAAAAGGAATCTTAAAAGAGGATATAAAAAACTCCCTTAAAGAAAGGGAAGAAAATACAAACAGAAAATTAGAAGAGATGAGCAAAGCCTTTAAAGAAAATAAGGAAAACCAAGAAAAAGTGAAAAAAAAATTACCAAGAATTAAAAACTAAAATAGAAGCAATAAAGAAGGCACAAACTGAGACAAAAATAGAAATGGAAAATATGAAAAAAATGACCTGGAACCACAAAATCAAACATTACCAACACAATCCAAGAGATGGAAGAGAGAATCTCTGGGGTGGAAGACTCAATAGCGATAATAGATACGTCAGTTAAAGAAAACACTAAAACCAAAAAAGTCATAACACAAAATGTCCAGGAAATTTGGGACACCAAGAAAAGACCAACCCTGAGAAAAATTGGAATTGAAGAAGAATATCAGTTGAAAGGCACAGAAAATATATTCAACAAAATCATAGAAGAAAACTTCCCCAATATAATGCCTAAAAATACAGGAAGCCTACAGAACATCAAATAGAATGGACCCACAAAAAAAAAGTCTGCTCAGCATATAATAATCAAGCCTCTAAACTTACAGAACAAAGGAAAAATACTAACAGCTGCAAAGCAAAAAAGATCAAATCACCTATACAGGCAAAGCCATCAGAATAACTCCTGACTATTCAATGGGAACAATAAAAGCAAGAAGGTCCTGGTCAGATGTTATTCAGACACTGAAAGAGCATGGATTCCAACCTACACTACTGTACCCAGCAAAACTATCAATCAACATAGATGGAGTGAACAAGATATTTCATGACATAGCCAGATTTAAACAATACCTAACCACAAATCCTGCCCTACAAAAAGCCCTAGAGGGAAAACTGCAACCTAAGGAAACTAGAAACACCCATGTAACCACAGACAAGTGATAAGCCCACAGAAGAACCCCCCTACCCAAAAAAGAAAACAAAAGCTACTACCAAATATTATGGGAAATATCGATCATTGATCATTAATATCCCTTAATATCAATGGACTCAATTCACCTATGAACACTCAAACACAATGGTTACAAATACAGAAACCATCCTTCTGCTGCATACAAGAAACACACCTCAACTTTAAAGACAGACGCAGGCTCAGAGTAAAGGGAGAAGAATTTCCAGTCAAATGGCCCTAAGAAACAAGCTGGTGTAGCCATTCTAATATCTAACAAAATAGACTTTAAACTCAAATCAATAAAAAGAGACCAGGAAGGTCACTACTTATTCATCTCAGAAAAAATTCACCAAGACGAAATCTCAATCCTGAATATCTATGCCTCTAACACATATGTTTCTACATATGTAAAAGAAACACTTCTAAAGCTTAAACCCCATATCAAACCTGACACTAACAGTGGGAGAATTCAATACCCAATTTCATCCTTGGATAGGTCAACCAAACAGAAACTCAACAGAAAAATAAGGGATCTAGCAGAAGTTATGACCCAAATGGACTTACTAGATATATACTGAACCCTCCACCCCTGAAAAAGGGAGTATACATATTTCTCAGCATCCCATGGAACTTTCTCTAAAACTGACCACATACTAGGTCATAAAGCAAATATCAACAGGTACCAAAAAACGGATATAACTCCTTGTACCATTTCAGATCACTATGGCCTAAAGTTAGAGTTCCACAACATTAAGAATCACAGAAAGCCTACCAGCTCATGGAAACTAAACATCACTCAGCTGAACCACCTTTGGGTCAAGGAAGAAATTAAAAAAGAAATCAAAGACTTCCTAGAATTGAATGAAAATGAATCCACAACGTACCCAAACTTATGGGACACAATGAAAGCAGTCATAGCTCTAGATGCCTACATGAAAAGACTACAGAAATCCCACAAAAGAGAACTATCAGCACAGCTGAGGGTCCTAGAACAATTAGAAGTAAACTCACCTAGAAGGAATAGATGGCAGGAAATAATAAAACTTAGAGTTGAAATCAACAAAATTGAAACAAAAAGAGCACTACAAAAAAAAAAAAATCAGTGAATCAAAGAGTTGGTTCTTTAAGAAATTCAACAAGATAGATAAACCCTTATCAAAACTAAACAAAAAGAAGAAAGAAAATATTCAAATCAACAAAATCAGAAATGAAAAGAGGGATATAACAACAGAACCCCAGGAAATAAAGAGAATTATCAAGTCATACTTTGAAAACCTGTACTCCACAAAAATGAAAAACCTAGAAGAAATGGGCAGCTTTCTGGACAGGTATCACTTACCAAAATTAAATCAAGATCAGATTAAAGAACTAAACAGTCCTATAACATCAAAGGAAATTGAAGCTGTCATTAAAACTCTCCCAAATAAGAAAAAGCCCAGGCCCAGAAGGTTTCAGTGCAGAGTTATACCAGACATTCAAAGAAGAGCTAATACTAATACTCCTCAAACTGTTCCATACATGGAAACCGAAGGAATATTGCCAAATTCTTTTTGTGAGGCCACAATAAACCTGATACCAAAGCCACTCAAAGATGCAACAAAGAAAGAGAATTACAGACCAATTTCTCTCATGAACATTGATGAAAAAATTCTCAACAAAATTCTGGCAAACCGAATTCAACAACATATAAAAAAAGTTGATCAAGTAGGCTTCATCCCAGAAATGGTGGGTAAATTATACTATAGAGTTACAGTAATAAAAACAACTTAGTACTGGTATAAAAAGAGACTTGTGGATCAATGGAATCGAATTGAAGATCCCAACATTAACCTGAAAACCTATGAACACCTGATCTTTGACAAAGAGGCCCAAGATATTCAATGGAAAAAAAGTAGTATCTTTAACAAATAATGTTGGCATAACTGGATAGTAGTGTGTAGAAAAATGAAAATAGATCCAAACCTATTACCTTGCACAAAACTTAAATCATTCCAGGGATGGTTCAACATACAGACAACTGTAAATGCAATCTACCATAAAAACAAATTGAAGGAAGAAAACCACATGATCATTTCCTTAAATGCTGAAAAAGTCTTTGACAAAATCTAACACACCTTTATGATAAAAGTCCTGGAGAGATCAGGAATACAGGGAAAATACCTAAATATAATAAAGGTATTTTATAAAAAGCCAACAGCCAACATCAAAACAAATGGAGAAAAACTCAAAGCGATCCAACTAAAATCAAGAACTAGACAAAGCTGTCCCTTTTCCCCTTATCTATTCAATATAGCTCTTGAAGTGTTAGCTAAAGCAAAAGAGAACAAAAGAAGACTAAAGGGATACAAATTGGAAAAAGAGAAGTCAAGCTATCTCTTTATGCAGATGACGTGGTTATATACATAAGTGACTCAGAAAATTCTACCAGGGAACTTCTACAGCTGATAAACACCTTCAGCAATATAGAAGGATACAAGATTAACTCAAAGAAATCAGTAGCCCTCTTATGCAGTAAAGATAAAAGGGCTGAAATAGAAATACGGGAAACATTACCTTTTATTATAGCTGCAAATAGCATTTAATACCTTGAAGTAACTATAACCAAAGAAGTAACAGATCTATTTGACTAAAACTTTAAATCACTGAAGAAAGAAATTGAAGAGGATATCAGAAAATGGAAAGCTGTCCCATGTTCCTGGATAGGTAGGATCAACATAGTAAAAATGGCAATTGTACCAAAAGCAAACTACAGATTCAATGCACTTCCCATCAAAATCCCAACACAATTTTTTACAGACCTTGAAAGAACAATATTCAATTTCATTTGGAATAACAGGAAAGCCAGGATTGCCAAAACAATTTTGCTCAACAAAAGAACCTCAGGAGGCATCACCATCCCCAACTTCAAATTATACTATAGCCGTTTTTATACAGTAATAAAAACAGCTTGCTACTGGCATAAAAACAGACTTGTGGATCAATGGAATAGAATTGAAGATCCCAACATTAACCTGAAAAACCTATGAACACTTGATCTTTGACAAAGAGGCCCAAAATATTCAATGGAAGAAAGACAGTATCTTTAACAAATAATGCTGACATAACTGGACAGTAGTGTGTAGAAAAATGAATAGATCCAAACCTATCACCTTGCACAAAACTTAAATCCAAGTGGATCAAAGACCTCAACATAAACCCATCCACACTGAACCTGGTAGAAAAGAAAGTGGGAAATACCCTCCAATGAATTGGCACAGGTGACTACTTCCTAAAGGTAATACCAGTAGCACAGACACTAAGAACAACAATCAATAGTGGGACCTCCTGAAATTGAGAAGCTTCTGTAAAGCCAAGGACACAGTCAATAAGAGAAAACTATAGCCTACAGAATGGCAAAACATTTTCACCAACCCTACAAGTGACAGAGGACTGATCTCTAAAATATATAGAGAAATCAAGAAACTAGAGCCCAAAACCTTGAATAACCCAATCAAAAAATGGGTTTCAGAACTATAAAAAGGCAATTCTCCATAGAAGAATTAAAAACAGCTAAAAGGCACATGAAGAAGTGCTCAACATTTTTAGCCATCAGAGAAATGCAAATCAAAACAACCTTGAGATACCACCTCACACCTGTCAGAATGGCTAAGACTAAAGACACAAATGACAGCCTATGCTGGAGAGGATGTGGAGCAAGAGGAACACTCCTCCATTGTTGGTGGGAGTGTAAACTTGTTCAGCCACTTTGAAATACAGTATGGTGATTTCTCAGAAAACTGGGAATCAATCTCCACAAGAATCCAGCAATACCACTCTTAGGCATATACCCTAAAGACACACATTCGCACCCTGAAGGCATTAGCTCAACTATGTTCATAGCAGCATTATTCGTAATAGCAAGAACCTTTAAACAACCTAGATGCGTGGTCTCTAAACAAACAAACAAGGAAAAAAAAAAGCCAAACATGCCCAAGCAGCAAACCACAACCACTGAACAGCTTGGGATCAGAAACACCCTGGACTGACCCTTCAAACCCCAGTCCAACTATAGAAACACCTGACTCACTCTTGAGGGAGGGGGGACAAAACTGGATTTGGCCAGGAGTGGAGACTGATCCAAGCATTATTGGGTCAGTGGGACCATAGGACTGTCTGCTCCCTGCCTATCGAAGGGATGGGGAGTTGCAGAGAAGAGAAATGTCAAGATGTGGTGGGAGGGGGAAGGGACCTTGAATGAGGATATACAGGGATGGGGAAAAAAAATTTCAGAGGGAAAGCTGAACACATAGTAAATATATGTGTAGCAATCTTATTTGCATTACCAACCTTGATAAGCCATGCTTATGATTCTTATCCTGTTCATAGTTATTGTCAACTTTTCCTCATTTTAAATTCATGTTACTGTTTTTTTGTTAAATACAAAATAAAGAAGGAAAAAAAAGAAAAAAAAAAAACAACCTAGATGCCCCTCAACTGAGGAGTGGATCAACAAGCTGTGGTACATGTACACAATAGATTATTACTCAGCAGTAAGAAAAAATGATATTCTAAAATTTGCAGGCAAATGGATGGATATGGAGAATATTCTCCTGAGCAAGTTATCAAAGTCCCAGAAAGAGAAGAAGAGCGTGTACTCACTCAGTGGACTTTAAACAAAATGCAAAGCATACCCAAGCTGGAAACCTCAACCACTGAACAGCATGGGGTCTGAAGCACCTTGGACCGGCACCTTGGAGCCCATTCCCTTCAGAGGAACACCTGACCCAGTCTTGATGTTGGGATGAGGGAAGTGGATTTGCCTGGAGTGGATGCTGAACTAAGCCACCTTGGGACCTTGAGACCTCCTGCCCTTGCTGGGGAGGAGATGAGGAGATGGGGAGAAGAGAGAGTGACTGGGAGGGGTGGGAGGGGAAGGGAGTTTTAACAAGGGAATACATGGATTAAAAAATAAATCTTTGTCCTTAATAAATAAAAAAGAATATATATATATATATATATGTTGAAACTGAGAGAGAGAGAGAGAGAGAGATCATTGGAAGTCAGCCATTTGAGGTTTTTCTCTTTGTACAAGAATTCTGGAGTCCTCACTATCATTACTTGTTGGCTTTGGCCTTCCTTGTTACAATGATAATTGTTATACTATACATAAGAATATGATGAATTTATATCTTACAGAGAAAAAAATGTCACATGTCTCAGCTTTAGTCATAGTCCCAGCCCTGTGCCATCCAGTGTCTCTGTTTGCAAATGACAAGTCCCAATCTCTCACACATGTGACACTAATATTAGTCCTTTTCTCCACTGTATGTTTGTGCACAGCACATGTGCACACACACACACAAACACAGACACATAAACACACACATACACACACATATATACACACATACATATATAAACACACAACCTCATACACATTCATACACACACACACACACTTTTTAATACCAAGACTAGCATTCCAAGGCTAAGTGTGTTTAATGGGAGTTCAAGGTTTAGAGTCCCTGGAGCTGGATGTGTAGCTTAGGTGGTAAAGTTCATGGCTAGTATACATGAGACCCTCAGTTCAATCCCAGTATCACACAAACAAGGAATGGTGGTACATATCTGTAATGTCAGCACTCAAGATGTATAGACAAGAAAATCAGAAGGTAAAGATCACCCTAAGCAACCCAGCAAGTTCAAGGCCAGCATGAGCTGTCTCAAAACAAAACAAAACAAAACAAAACAAAACAAAAACCTAATGCTCGGGACTCAGCCTACTTTCGTAAATTGTAGTAAACAGCTTCTTGGGCCAATATCTTTTTGAAAGGATTATATCAGCAGGATGCCCAGCTGAAGAGCTGCCTCCAGGCTGCTGATCATCACAGACAACCTTGACTCTCCTGTGTTCTTCACCTACTATAGTGGCACCTGAATGTTTGCTAACAACTTTACTATGGCCAATCAAGAGTCAATGTCAACATATAATCTACATCCAAGACCAGGTCTTGTCCCAGCTCCTCTTTGCCATCATTTCCCCAGTTTTCCATGTTAAATACTATGTACACTCTGCTCATTTGTGGGTTGATGAAAAAGTGTCATTCAAAATACATTTGTCAAATGCTGTCCTATATGAATAATGCATAGACTGGACTCCAGAAACCATAAATTGTGAAGAGTATGTCCTTCCACATAGGAGCCCTTATGCTAGTACTCTAGCACCTTTGATAAATGTTTATCTCAACCATGTAATGGATTAATGCTGTTGAAAAAAGTTGTTATTTAGCTTTCTGAGAATCTTTTAGGTTGGGTTCTTTGGGGGGGTCATTGCCCACAGGTAATCATTCTCTCTTCTCCCTTCGACCAAGCCTTGAACAATGGTCTCACAGCCATGTGCCTGAACATTTTCCCAATAGTCTTCGTCTGTTGTCCAGAGAGTTGGGCCCTCTCTTCTCAGAGTCACAGCAGTGATGTGGAAGCTGCAAAGCTAGGGAGTGAAACAGTGTGGGCTTTGATCTTCTACCCCAAGAGGACTGACATTGCTCATACCATGTGGAACCTCTTAGCTAAAGAATAAGAAAAAATAAAGGGCGAATAAAATATTTATAGAAAAATTATTTCTCACAAGCAGACATTTGTTCTAAAAAGCTTTTAGAAATATAATTATTGTCTCTTTGGGTCTTTCTGTTTTTAATATGAAACACTTTAAAGCCCTGATTTGATTTCCAGGAAGCAATAATCCATTGTTGCCTTGAGTGGTGTTTAGGAAAGAAACTATGTCTCAGACAAGAAAATATTTCTATTGAAATTGCTTCTGGGGCTTCTTCAGTGTTCTTGCACAATAAGGTTCCAGTCCCAGGGGCAGACTGAGCCAAACATCTTCCCTTGGCACCTCCCAAGGAGTCCCCATCCTACTGGGGACACAGCTGGGCATTTTACCTTATTCACCCTCACCTATCTAGTGACTGTGTCATCTCAACCCGAGACAGCTCTGGGCCAGTACTGCCCCACACTCCCATAACATGTGAGCCTCATGTGTGATTTTTAACTTTGTAGCAGTCACACTAAATTTTTAAGCATAATTCCATGAAATTAAGTTTAATGATATATATTATTTAATCCAATGTGTCACATCCATCTATAGTAAATCTAAAAATGATTGATATGGCTTATATTTGTTTCTCATAATGTCTTTGAAACTGCTGTGGTCCCAAGGGTGTTAGCACTTCTGCACCTCACTAGCCTCAAGCAGCTGGTGGCTTCCATCTTGGAATGTAGCATGCTGGCTCTGGCTATAGATGGTTTAGAGCTTATAATGAACACATGGCCACAACATGCCTCCCCTGGCTGGTTAAGTTCCTGAGGGAGAAACATGACATCTCACCTCCATCTAAGCTTACTCATAGTTTGTTGTTCATTCTAAACTCAAACTAAGTCTAATTATACTCAGTCTAAACTGCATTAGTAAAATCCTGAAATCAGGTCAGGGTTTAATGGGAACTTGCTAGGTGTATAATTTAATTTAAGCAAAAGAATTTGCCTCCTTAATTACTCCTTTCTCACAAGCTCAATGGTATTGATGGTTGTCATACTGCGCCCAACCAGCCTCATATGATGATGATGTAAAGGAGATAAAAGTCGTGGTTGTTAAGGCATCAAGGTAACATGTAAAATGGAATCCAACATTATTTACTATTCCAAACCACTAAAATCTGTGCAATTTCAGAAAACAATAAACACATGATAGCCACAAAGAAGGAGCAAGGGTGCAAATGAAGGGATGAAGAACACATTTCTGCAACTTTCCAGTGTCAACTATTCTCTTAACCTGTGCCAAACCTTGACATGTCATTTTTTATTTATAGGGAAGAGAGAAGGAGAGGAGGTGAGAATGATGAATGATCCCCCAGGATAATAAACAACTGGGGTCCTGTAGCCAGGTACACATCACAGGAATGTGGCTCAATATTACCCAGCAATAAACTTAGTTGCGATCTTGACAATGGCTCTGTAGAGACCCTCACATGCGGACCTGATTTTCCAAGACCAACAGTTTGAGGCATCCACAGAGAGCTCTTTCAATATCACCACCTGGTAACCACTGGGCTATTTCCCTGCACTAATAGCTTTTAGATTAGTGACATTAGCTCCTAACATTCCCTGGGACACCACTTAGAGCTTCCCTTCTTTAAAATGAGGTTTGAGGGTGTGGGAATTGAGATATCTTATCTTCATCCTTAAATCATTTCCTCCCCAGTATTCCCTGAGAACAGAATCCCATCTGCCATCACTAATTACTTCCTTCATGTTCCACAAGTTATGCCACACCAGCTTCAAGTTCAGTCACTATTCATCTTTTCACACTTCGCCCTGTCCCACAAGAATGTGTATAGTCACCATGTCGAGAAGAGGAACTCAGGCTTTGTGAGGCTTTAAGTGTTACTCTGACTGTCACACAAGATGAAGACTGCCTGCGGAAATAGCATAAAAATACTATTGTCTCCAAATATACTCCTGCTGGCTGCACAGTCTATAGAAATAAAGGCAAACCACCCAAATGAGAGGTAGTGAAGGATGTTGGTTCAGGGCTTACCAGACACAGGGAGGAAATCCATTCCCTGCTTTGCTGAGGAAAAGAGAGGCAGCAGCAGGCAGAGTAATGAGCGAACTTTGTAATGGGACTAAGGCAAAAATTTGGGCATACCCTGGTCAGAAAGGGCTATGCTAGGGAAGCTGGAGTTCATTAGTTAGAAGTGACATTTAGTTTTCCCTGTTTGGTCCTAAACTGGAAATGAATGGTACTAGGGAAGCTGTCAGTTGGCATTCAAATCTAGTCATTTAGGACTAGTTATTATAGGTGTCATTGCATGGTTTCTGAATTGTTGCCAGAGGTGGTGGTCTGCCTTTCTCTAAGTCAGCTGTGTAGCAAGCCAGATTCCTGGGCTGGCCACTGTGGATAATGGTTGGCATCTTAGATAGTTGCTGATGACTATAAGCCAGTAGCATATTTTTATTAATGATCTGGTCACTGTCCCTATGAAACAAAGCCAGTGAGGGAGAAGGAAGCTAGAAAAGGATCATCATAAAGAAGCAAGAAATTATCAAAACAGGTCACCAGACTTAGGCAACAACCTGGCAGCCACCCAGCAACCTATTAATGACATCCTTTGAGTCCTTTTCACCCACTTCACAGGCACACAGTGTTTTGAATCTTTTATGTCTACAGCCATATTATATAAGACAGGACCTCCAGTACATAGCTCAACTTTCAAAAGACATCTGGGAGTTGCCTCTGCAGAATACAAGCATAGGAGTCAGTGGTGTATCTGTACATTGGGATTCAACAGGTTATTTGAGGGTAACCAGAATGCCAAGAGTTTTCTGAATTAAGGACTGAGGAGCATTTCCTTGGGGTGGAGCCACCCCGAAATGCATTACCCTAAATCCCTGAAGAGTTGTATTCACTTCCAACATGGATTGTCCACAGTGGAGTGTGATGGGTAGGCTTTATGTCAGAGCTGGGATCCAATTGGGCTCTAATAATGTAGTTTGTAAAGCAAAGGATAAAAATCACCTGTTGACTTGGCACCAGAGTACTGTAGACACTGTGATAAGCACTTTAGAGCCACATCTCTTAGAGGCACCATTATTGATGATGGACAGAGCTGGGGTCAGATCAAGCTATCAGCAGAGCCATGCCTCCTCTGTGGACCCTAGGGGAGAACTGACACACACCTTTTCCTCTTTCTTTTAGTTATCCATGTTCCTTGGGGCATATTTTCTTCTGAGTCACTCCAGGTGCCACCCCCTTCCATCCCCTTATTTACCCTCACCTGGTTCTTCTGTTAACTTTTCAAAAGACCTATGGTTATGTCCAGCCCACCTGGATGATCCAGAATAATCTATGTGAGGACCCTGAACTCACACATTTAAAAAATCCACTTCACCTTGTAAAGTAGCAGTTCTGAAGAGTACACTGTGGGCATCTTTTATCCAGTCCTAAGAAGGTAATTTGTCTTCATGACATCCCATAGACAGCAATACTGAAGCTGAGGTCTATCAGGGAAGGTAACTCTCAGAAACAGTTCCTAGTCCCTTCCATTTTAGGACCTTTGAACAGCATCCCTGTGTCCTATACGCTGCAAGCAAGGAGAATATCAGCCTTGCCATTCACTGTGAATTTTGGCCTCTTCGGTGCTTGTCATGAGGCTCTGTACATCTCCCAGACATGATCAGGGGAGAGAGATACTGATCATCATTCTTGGCTCTAAGTAAAGCCATGTTCATGGAGTATGTTGAGGATATCTGTGATCACAAGCCTACAGCCTGCATCTGGAGTAATGCTGACAGGCAAAGCCCCTGACCATACTGAGTCCTAGTACCCAGGACACAGCCTATCTGTTATCTCTACAGAAGTGAGTTCATTACATTGGCAGCATGATGCTATCCCTCTGATGATGACAAGAAAAAACAAAGCACTGTTTCTTTGTCTCCAGAAATAAATCAAGACTTTTGCTTGTATGTTTTCACAGGCTACTAAAAATAGGAAAATAATTTAGACAGAACTGAATATACCTTGGTAAACCTCCAAAAAAGGAGATAGTACTTTTATACTTGAAGACCATTATAACAATGGACACTGTTTTTCTTGTAAACGTTATGTATATATTTGATATTGCTTATAAAGCATATATTTGAGAATAAAATTTTGTTTCAAAAGCCAAAACTGAAATAATGCATAGAAAGGGAACCCAAAAGTTCAAACAAAAAATAAATGTATTTCCCAAGTCCTCAGATATCCTCAGAAAAATCACTTGATCCATATAGGTCTCCATCTCTTAGAATTCTGTGGAAATGAGCTGTGTGTGATATTCAAGGTAACACACAGTCCAGACAGACTTTCTGTCTCCACAAAAGGTCTAGTATCTGCACTGTCTGGTATGGACACACATGCCACACATGCCGACTGAGAATGTGAAGATGGCTGGTGTTAGTGAGGAGTGGGATTTTACGTTGTTACTTAATTTTATTCAAGTTTAAAACCTATACCCAGCAGTTACCTTTCTCATGGCTGTTGTAGGAGAGGTTTGCTTGTCTAATGGCTTCAGAGGCTTTGTGCACTAAGATGAGAAAGGATGGCCACAACCGCTAGATCTGCAGCAGAGGGGGCTGAGACAGGTCATACCATGCCAGTGACCTGTTTCCACCATTCAGGGACCACACCACAATGGCAGCACAGTCCACCACTATCCAAAACCCAAGCCTGTGGACCTTTATATTCAAACAATAGCATCATACATGGTCAGTAATTATGTGCTGAGTTAGTCAAATGGGGTCCTTTCCCAAAGAAATGGGGAGAAAGTTAGAGGTATGTACTCACAGGCTCTTCAGCTGAGAAAACAGGGGACTTCTGTGGGGGTCTAAGGAATGAACTCACACCTGCTTTATGATTATCAGGATTGTGCATGCGAGCATGCATGTGTGTGTATTTATATATTCTCGGGTGTGTATGTATATACAGGTGGGCATGTGCTTGTATGCATGAGCAGAGAACAATCTCTAGTTGCCATTTCTTGCCATTTCTCAGCTATTGTCTAACTTGTTTTTTTTTTTTTTGAAATGGTCTCTTGATGCTTTAGAACTCACCGAGTGGGCTAGGCTGGCTAGCTAGTAAACCTCAGGGACTTGTCTAGCTCTACCTCCCCTGCACTGGGCTTACAAACCTATGCTACCACACCTAGCTTTTGTTTTGAATGGAACTCAGGTCCTAGCAAGCACTTTGCCCCCTGTTTGCTGATTGCATCCCTAGCAGGACTTCATAGAACCCAAAGGAGACTGCAGTAGAAAGGAGAATGCGTCCCAGGTACAGTGAACAACAGCCAGAACTCATCTGCAGAGAGAACACACAACCTTGGCTTCCCTAGATGTTCTTGGTCTCACTCCAGACAGTTGCATACACCAACTCAGCAGCTGGCAAAAGGGGACTCAGTTCAGTTAGGTAAGAGTGTTGACCGTCTGCCGCCAACCAATCAGGAAGCTTTTAAGATAGAAGTATATGAAATATGTATTAAATACCAAAAAGGAGAGAGAGACTTGAATGCAATGAAGTTTCAGCTTAGAAATACTCCAGGGAGGAGGGTCCAGCCTCTCTCATAAAGACTGCTTTTTTTTTAAAAGATTTTATTTATTTATTATGTATACAGTATTCTGTCTGCATGCATTCCTGCAGGACAGAAGAGGATGCCAGATCTCATTACAGATGGTTGTGAGCCACCATGTCGTTGCTGGGAATTGAACTCAGGACCTCTTGAAGCACAGCCAGTGCTCTTAAGCTCTGAGCCATCTCTCCAGTCCTCATAAAGACTGCTTTAAAGCCTCACCTCAGGTACATGAACACACATCTATCTAAGAATCAGTGAGGGACTTCTGGGTGAGGTCCCCTTTGTGGAGGAGGAATGGGAAAGGTTGGAAATTTGGTTCTCATCTAGACTCCCCCTGAGCAAATTTCCTTTCTGTAAGAAGCAAGAAAAAACATTCATTTGTGCCATTGTGTTTTGTACAATCGCATGCCTTCAAATTGCCATATTCAAACCCCTTTCTGAGGCCCTGTGGAGCAAGGTGATCATGCTTAATATAACCTTGTAGGTTTTGGTTTCATATAGGCCAACAAAGACTATGGAGCCATGTAATTTTATACTGCCCCAATACTTATACAGATTGAGTCTCAATTAAAATGTTTATTTGCTTATCTGCTAATCTCATTATTTTCTTTAAATTCACTTTTCAGTGAGAGTTCAGAATCTAGGGTTCAACCATTTTTGAAATATGACCAAAATGGAAACCCGGAGAAAGAAGATGCCATTCAGCTGGGGGAATGGAATACACAGAGGCCCAAACCAATGTCTCGAAGTACCTCTTCCTTAATAGAAAACCATTTTCTACAGAGAAGGCAAAAGCACAAAGGAGTAACTTTTTAGAATTTTACTAGTGATTTTATCGTGGTAAAGTAAGCCACAATCCCAAAGAGAATTCTCACTGTTATTGCTAAAAATGCATAGAGCCTGTATTTATTTTCAGCAGAGTTTGGTATCATTTTTATTATTGCTCTTTACAAAAAGCAAAACAGAAACCACCTGAGCCTCTAAGAGGTACATCAGATCTTATCTTCCCTCCCCCTTTCCAAAGGCAGAAACCACACAAAGTGATTTGCTCTGGGGTCAGCCAGCCTGTTAGTGGCTGGGCTGGAGCTAGAGGTTCTGGTCTCTAGTCATCCACTCTATCAATTGCCCCTGGAGCTGGGTCCTCAGGCCCTCCCTGGAGACACCCAAGAGGCACTATGTACCTAGTAACTATGCCTACAGACAGTCTTTCTCCCTAATACTCCCAATTGTACCAGATGGAGTCCCAAAGGCTCTAGCTGCATCACGGCCACTGGGACTTTCAAAGGATGTCCTTTTGGTCCCATGGTAACCAGTACCCCTTGGATTGAATCCAAGATCTTTCTTCTTCCAAAGTGTCTTCTGTAACAAATAAGTCACAACATTATTTTTGCTGTGATCTGGCCATGCTGCTTGGACTCTTAGTCCCTGTTGGTGTCTTCACCAGGGCAGCACATTCTGCACACTGAAAACAGCTCTCTTCTGTCAAAACATATATGCAGTAGAGAGTTACGGGGCGCACTTCCCAACCTCAGGGTCAGCTCCACTCCTGCTCAGGATGGTGAGAGCAAGGCTCTTGCTGAGGCCAGTCCTTCCTGCCTGCAGGCCCTGCCAGTTAGTAGAGATGCATCTCCTGGGTGGTCCCTCTGTGGCCAGTACTGGAGAGAGCACAGTACCCAGGGGAGAGGGGATGCAAAGCAAGAACAGAAAGACAAAGAAAACTCACCATGCTAGGAACATTTCTGAGCTGGTATGTTACACATGTCATTCGTCCACAGAAATGGTCATAGCAATGCTGCACAGAGAGACCTGTGGGCACCAGCAGCAGTGCCCACAGAGAATTGAGAATTGTCTGTCAAACAATAAGAAACACCACAGATCACGTTTCTCTATTTCAGAATCACATGGGCATATCAAAAGCCATGTAAAGTTCACAATAAAGAACCCCTATTCTCCATCTAGTGCATCCCCTGTTGCACAGGAAAAAAAGAGGGGATGTGGAGACAAAGCAAGACAATAATCTTAGGTGCTGTCTGTATTTTGAGGTATGATTTCCCTTTGATGAATGCATTTCATTTGATAACAATAATGCTGACTCAGTGAAATGTTTAAATCATTTTAGGAGTCCCCAGAGACCTCTCAGCCACCATTTCTACATCAGCTCCTTCTCTGCTCAGAGTTGTTCCAAAACTGATGCAGTGTTTCTGCAAACATGGGCCTGGGGTCACTACCACTCAAAGAAGTCCTGGACTTTCTGACCAGGTTTAGATATGCTGTAATCCCAAGGTAGAGAAATCAGGACTGGAAGACTTTGAATAGTGACTGGAACATAAGAATGGTGCTTTTATAATTCAGATTAATGCTCATGGATTATGTTTCACATAAATGTATTGTGTATGTGTGCATTTGTAGGCATGCCATGGTATAGTGTGTGTGTCTGTCTGTTTGTGTCTCTGTGTGTGTCTCTGTGTGTGTATGCCTGTGTGTGTGTGTATGTGTGTGTGTGTGTGTGTGTGTGTGTGTGTTACACACTTTCAATCCCAGCATTTGGGAGACAGAGGCAGGCAAATTTCTGGGGGTTTGAGACCAGCCTGCTCTACAGAGAGAGTTCCAGGCCAGCCAAAACCACACAGGGAAACCCTGTCTTAAACAAAACAAAAAGTTATAAGCTGATGACTGAGGCTCGAGGTTCAACTCCAGCTCTGTGAGAGAAGAAAAGGGAAAAAAGGAGTCAGGCAGGAAGGGAGGAAAGACTAGGAAAGCAGAGCCTCCTGAGGGCTTAAAATTCCCTCAGAAAGGCCATAGAGATATCTCTAGAGACTAGATACAAGTCGTAACCACATAAGGTTCTCCTGGAGTCTCTACCTTGGCCTTCTCAGCCCCAGAACCATGAGGAATAAGTTGTTATTATTTTATGATGTTTTGCTTTTACAGAAGCCCAAATAGACCAAGTCAAGTATCTTTTGTTTACTTTCTATTTTATTGAAAAGACTAGTCTTTGTGAAATGATGCCTGAGAATCCCAAGAGCATTAATGAACCAGGTCCATATCAGGACTAGAGATTGGTTTCCTCTCCTCTTCCAGGTTCCCAGTCCTCTCTGCTTCCTAGGACCATATGCCATCCAGCCCTTCTCAGTGACCTCTTACTCCCTTTAAATAATCTATCTGACCTTCTTGCTCATAAGAAATCTCTTCCTCAAGTCTCTCTCTCTCTCTCTCTCTCTCTCTCTCTCTCTCTGTCTCTCTTCCTCCCTCCCTCCCTCTCCCCTCTCTCTTTTCCTCCCTCCCACTCCTTCTCCTCTGTCTCTCAAAGGTTTTCATCACTTCTACATTTCAGTCTGTGACACCATCCCCCTTCCAGCACTGTTCCTAGGTGCAGACAACTTCACAGTCTACACTGGAAGCTGGGGAACTGAGGCTAGGATTTCTTCCTGTCTGTCCACACTTCTTCATTGTACCTAAGCTAATTTGAAATGGTGATTGCCCTTGCCTCCCGCCTCCACATCGTTGGAGGACTGTCTTAGTCAACAAATGTTCATCTACTTGATCATGACAAGGTACTGTGATGGCCCAAATGGACCCAGTTGGGAAAGCTCCAGTCTGGCCTTGGCACACTGGGAGCCTTGGTGTGGAATGGAAAAGCCAAAGAGGCAGAGTGAAAGAGGGGGCTATTTGCTTTCTTCATAAGTCCGTGGTGGAGATGGGTTTCCAGGGATCTCACACAAGTCACCAGTGAACTCCACCACTATCAACACTCACTGTCTTGCTTTTTGTTTGTTTGTTTGTTTGTCAATTTTAGTTCTTGGAATCATTAACAGCAGAAAACTGCTGATCCCAAAGATAGTTTTTTTTTCTTTTTTCTGTCACAAGAGACAGTTTAAATTATTGAAAACAACTGGTGATGGCAGCACAGAGTTGAGGGGCTGGGAATTAGACATGCCTGAGAGAGCCGAAGAGGCATCTCCAAGTCCCATCCTGGCCACATCTGTTCAGTCAGCCATAGCAGCACATCTGAAAGGCTGCTCCTACCCTGATGGACTACAGTAGAGCATCAACTAGAAATCAGAGTACCGACAGAGAGGCTATGGGAGAAGTGGAAAACACCAGATCAGACAGAGCCACTGGAGCCTCACCCTTGGCTCTCAGCTGGGTTGGTGGCAGCCTGGAGAGGTAGGAGCTCAGCATTCTTCATACACACACACTCTATGGGGGGTTGTCTGACAGCATTTCAGACCCCAAGGTTTTATTCAGCCTGGGGCTTTAACATCCTTGATCAAGCCTCAGAATCTGCTAAATCCTACTCTGTTAGGATCTTGGTACTTTATCTCATCTGCTCCTGTTGTTCGAGAGGTCTCATAAAACTTTCACAAACAAGCTCAGCCCCTGGACTCTTCTGCCCTACAGGACCTTAGCAATGGAGTCCTTGCTTTTATTTCCATCACCATGTCTGCCCTCACACCTGAGGATCAGGCATCAAGAAGCCATGAAGCCTTCCCTCCCAGGACCCTCAAACCAGAGATGCTCGTAGGTTTGCTTGCCTTTCCAGGCTTCATCTTTGCTCTTGCATTAAGCCTATCCCTGTGTTCATAGTGCTGACTTACCAGAGTTGAATTTAAAGAGGAAATTATTGCTACCTACACTGAATACTTCTACTGCTGCTCTGGGATTTCTCAAATACCTTCTTCCTCAGGAGAGGTTGAAGGAACGGGACTACTTTCACTCAAGGTTGAATGGCAGAATTAATCAAGAAACTGTAGCAGCAATTACATACAAGTCAAGTGATTACACAGGGCAGAGAGCATCGAGCTGTCATTGCAGACTGGGGTGGTATTCACAAGAGCGAAGGCAGACTGATCTTTATAGGGAGACCTGAGTGTAGAGCTGAGCATTGTGACTTTAGGAACACAGCTGCCAGAGGAGATATATTTCCCTTCTGTCAGCAGAAAGCTTCATGAACCTGCAGGTCATGCCCTGCTTTCTTCTCAGCACAACTGGGAGTGGCCTGGGCTTCATGGGCACCCAGACCTGACAAGGGTGTGCAGCCATTCTACACATCCTGAGCCGTTGAAGAAAGCCAAGAGCCAGATACCAAGCTAATGCCTGCAAGACTAAAGGGAAACATGGGCCACCACCCTCCCCTCCATAGAGACCAAAGCCTAATTAAAACCAATCTGAGCACTAAAAATAGCATAGGAGAGGAGGAGACGGAGACAGAGACAGAGACAGAAATAAAATCTGTTTCTGACCATAGGGGCTAGAAAGTCTTGTCTCTTCCCTAGATTGACAGAGTGGTTGGTTGTGCAACCTGTGGGCCTTAGCACTGTGCTTCTTATCTGGACTGGCAGTTAAACTGACAGAGGGGCAGCTTTCCCCACAATGGAGCTGAAATAGCCCAGGCCCCGAGCCAGGCCTGCAGCTAAGATGTTTGCAGGTGATGTGCTTAGAAGGAACCAACCAGCTCCTGCAGCAGTTCCCTGCACTAGACCTTTCCGGGGCCGAACAAGTACTTGAACACACGTGTTACTGACGGTATTACAGTGTAGCAGTGACTATGCACATGCACATGCACATACACGTGCACACATCTTACAGTTCCATTTAGTCCTTTCTTTCCAGTGAGAATGAAAAGCCAAGTTAATAAGTGAAGCAGTTAGGGCCCTTATCATATGCCTGAAAGATAAGGAAAGCTAGCAGCTGGTGATAAGCACCCTCCATGGTGAAATCTGGAGATGTCTTTGAAAAACAATGCTTATTGTTGTCAGGGTGCACAGAGACAGGCCCTGCCCACTAGCCTGGCAGCCTACCTGACCAGGGTTCATGGCTGTATACTGAGGTTACTACTGTGAAGGCCATCCCTGGTTCTTCTCATGATTCCAACATACCAAGCTTGACTGAGCCTAGCACTTCTGACTCTTTATTGGCCTTCTTCCCCTGAACATTCAGGAGATGTCTGTGGGTGCCTGCTGAAATACATTTACTAATTAAAATTAGGGTCTGAGGAATGGCTCAGTGGTAGAGTCCTTGCAAGATCCTGGGTTTTTTTGCTAGCACCTGTTTCCTCAAATCATAAGATTAAGAATTCGTAAAAGGACTATTTTTTTAAATGATGATTTCTTTTAAAACTTTTTAATTGACTTTTTAAAAAAATTATTAAAAAATTAAGTTATACTTATGTGTGGGGGTCTGTCTAGCCATATTTGAACATGTATGCAAAGGTCTTCAGAGGCCAGAAGAGGGTGTGCTGTCCTGTAGGTGGAGTTATGGTGGTTGTGTGCCACAGGACACAGGTTCTGGGAACCCACCTGAGTCCTCTGTAAAAACAAGAACTGTCAGCCGTGGAGCCATCCATCTCTTGAGCCCCAGAATGACCTCTTGAATGTCACTGCCCCATCACCTCCTCCCCTACCCTCTCTTCTACCTTCATCCCACACTTCTCTTCCACTTCTAGCATCAAATTCCTTCAAAATGTTTATTGTGTTTTCTATTTTTATTGGTTTTTAGAGGCACAGTATTTCTAGATATCCTGGTTTGGCTTTCAACTCATGGTCCTTCTACCTCTACCTCCCATTGCTAGGATATCTCGGTGTGTGCCAGCATACCCACCCTTACACTGCTTGTGGTGTCCTTAACTCACCTGACACCGTTAGAATGACTTCTGTGCTGTTTGCTAATGCAAGGTTGGCATTATCCTGAGTTTTTACAGTGGCAGCAGTGAGACTCAGCCTTTGGCCACCAGGACCAAACTTCATCTCTAACTCCCAGTTCAATGATAAATTATACACCTGGGTATCCTTGGGCAGTCCTGACTGAAGTACAGGCCTGGCTTCTTCTTTTATCAGGCTGTCTCTGGACTATGTCTTCTCATCTATAAAGTAACTAGAAGGTCTCTCTGTCCTTACCAACTATGGAAGGCTACATCCTTAGCAGCAGTTGGCTTCAGGCCCTGAACAAAATGAGTGCGGCCCCTTCATGACTGGCCACTGACCTTCCTGCCTCAGGCTTGATTTTCCTATAGGTCAAAGCTATGGTTAAGTTGCTGACCGCAGGCTGAGTATCAGCCTCCTGTGCAGATGGGGGAGTTGGCTCTAGTTGGAAGGGGCTTACCTGCTGGGTGACCACTGGATGATTTTCACTTCTGTGAAACAGATCTCTGTTGTCGCTTGGCTACATCACAGAGCCACCAGTGTCACGAGCCGGTTGTGGAAAGTGGAAATGGGCAGGATGTGGTCTGAACTGACAAAAGGGGAGCAAATCACTCATCTCTGGGAGTTGCTGTGCTCACTGTGATGCCGGCTGGCCACTGTAGGTCTAGAGCATCCAGCCTTTCATCACACAAGGTTAGCACCAACATCAACTCTCACACACTCAACCCTCAAAAGACAACAGGAAATTCACAATATTTCTTCTTTGGATCAAAATAGCACCTAACACTCAAGAAACTTTTGTGTACATTTGTTTTTCGTAGCAGCACAAAGGGCTGTGCCCCAATCATAGTTATAGATACAAACCTTAAATAGAGCTATGGTGGTGAGCTTAGAAAGTGCCAGGCTGTCTAGAGCACAGTCACTCTCGGCACCCTGGACTCAGAAGCTGGGCAGGATTAAGCCTGACCAGCACTTGGATGGAAGGAAGTAAATGAGCAGGCTTCAGAATCTTAAGACTCCTGATGCTTGATTCAAAGCTGTTAAACGCTCCTTCCAGACTATGAACAAAATCCCTAACTCAGAAAGAACCTGGCCCTTGACAGCCAGGGTCTACTATGCTGCCATATACTCAGCATAGCCTTTATGGGGGCCTGTCTGTATGTCCCAGGGCCATGTAAGAGCCTTACCATGAGCCCACCACAGCATGGCCTCTGGCTGGCCCATGGAGACAGTCAACAAATAACAGATAAATGAACAATTAGTTCTAAGCAATGTGAGCATCCATGAGTTTACTAGTGAGATGGTTGGTTTCTGTCAACTTGACGCACATGTAGACACAGCTAGAAAAAAGGATCATAGTTAAGAAAATGTTTCCATAAGATTGGCTTACAGGCAGGTCTATGGGGCATTTTCTTAACTAGTAATGTGGAGAGCCTAGACTAAGGGTGGCCCTGAAGTGAGTAAGAGAATGGGCTGGGCAAGCCACGACTCCTGCTTCAGTTCCTACCTCTAGGTCCCCACTTTGCACTCCTGCCCTGATTTCCTCCATGTTGGACTGTGAACTGGTTTCCTCCTCCAGTTATTTTGGTCATGGTGTTTATTCCAGCAACAGAAATATAACTAAGAGAAGTAGACTCACCAAAAAATTGAAGTAATGAATTCTCTGGGCTACCCTGAGGTCTTGGGAGGGTGTTCTGTCCTGCCTTCTTAAGCTAATTAGATAAAAAGCTTTTCCCATTTCCTAAGAAGGAGGCAGGCTGGGGTGAAAAGTTACATGATTAGCTGCTTGCTGACAGTGGACCACATTTCTCAGAAGCACAGAAAAAGTTGAGCTTCCTCCATTTCCACGGCAGGGCCACACCCATGGACAGACAGCTGCCCAGTGTTACCCCTACCAGGACTGTCCTTGCTCTGCTTGGGATCATCTGGTGTCTTTGTTGAGAAAAGCAGCTTAGGCAAAGAACCATCTCAGTGTCCCAGTTAATTGGCTGCTTTTGATGCATCTTGGGTAGGTCTCCTGACTCACGTGGGAGAAGCCACATGGTATATCTGGCTCCCAGCATCCTCAGGTCTAAAATCAAGGTGATGATACAAAATATCTTATCATAGGTATCCATGAGAGTGACATCTTTGGTCATATAAAGCTGGGTATGAAGTAAGAACCAAGAAAAAGCAGCTCCTTTTTTAAAGGTTTTTCCCCCCCAGCAACATAATAGCCTTTAAATCATGCAATCTTATCCTGTTTTTTTCTTGGCATAAACATGATCCAGCACAGCCAACTTTGTTTAATGTTTTTCTGGCTTCCTTCCCTCTGTTTTCTGTCTCTGGGGAGGACAGGAGAGAAAGGACATCCACTTTCACAAACACTGCCTCTGAGTGCCTCAGAGTAATGTGCAGCTCTGAGCCGAGACGGCTTTTTGGTTTTTAGCATACAGGGGTATTTACCGCATAAAATAGTGTGCACATCAGAGGGGAAGAAAAGACCTCTCAAGAAATGGAACTGAAGATGACTAGCTAATTATTTAGGAAAATGTGAATCTACGACAAACAAACAAAACCCAGCATTTACCCTAAACTCAGAACTTCACAGATGAACGGAAAAGTACTCTGTCAAATCTATATAGTCCAGAATGAGGAGCTGTGTCTGTCCATGGGTGTGACCCTGCTGTGGAAATGGAGGAAACTCAGCTTTTTCTGTAGTTCTAAGAAATGTGGTCCACTGTCAGCCAGCAGCTAATCATGTAACTTTTCATCCCAGCCTGCCTCTTTGTCAGGAAATGGGAAAAGCTTTTCACCCAATAGGCTTAAGAAAGCAGGACAGAACCTCCTGGCCACAAGACCTCATGGACCCCTGAGAATTCAGTACTTCAATTTCTGGTGAATCGGGTTATCTAACCATAAGAGTAATAGAAAGCATGGCATTTGAGCACATAAAATGAAAGTGCATGAAGATCATAAATGAATAAACTCGAGGGGCAAATGTCAGACTGAATTAAACTTCTCCCACCAGGTTCTTCATTGTTTTATTCACCTTTACGAGCCCCTTATACAAGAAGTTCTTATATTAGGACTTTGGCCCTAGCATATATCATATAGCACATCTCCACTTGTTTGTGGTATTTTTGTGTCTCATAGAAACTTGAAAGCTCTTTGCAGTTAAATTTCTAAACCTAACAAATTAATTGTAGGATGACTTCACTGCACATATATCTACAGAGTCACTTTTACTGTCACCTCAGACTCAAACCTTGTTGGAGTAACATAACTGGACTGCAGAACTGTGACAGTTAGGACTACACAAAGTTGTAGATCTATGTTCTGCTGCCTTAAAACAGGCAAAAAGAACTAACTATTTTGTTAGAATGTAGACTGATGGTTGTCAGTCTCACAGGCCTATTGGCTTTTTAAAGCTTGTACTCATTTTTTTCCCCAAATATCAAGTAGTTACCTACTGCTCATTGAAGGCTGTCACACCCAGGAGTGACTCCATGGACCGGAAGGCCTGAGTGTTTGCAGATGTCCTCCTTCAAGTATCTTCTCCATCCTTGCAGCCAAGTCACCAATGTACCCCCTTCTTGGATGAGACTCATTATATTTAGCAAAGTTATGCACAGGGAAGTCTGTTGCCTCTCCAGAAAGCTGTAAGATGGATAAGGCTAGGCCTCGAGGCAAAGGTGTGTGTCCCAACTGCTCAGGAGGCTGAGACAGCAAGATGGCAAATTCAAAGCCAGCCTACACTGCAGACAGAGTTCAAGGCCAGGTTGGGCAGTTTAATGCAATCATGTCTCAAAAATTTCAAAAGTAAACAGGGGCTTGGGGGTATAGTTTAGTGGTTGCATACTTTTCCTAGAATGCTTAAGTAACTAGGTTCAATTCCCAGTACAGAAAATAAATAAATGAATACGTATAAATTAAACTGAATAATTTTAAAAATCCAAACAAGAACAAAAAACTAAATAGGTAAATACAGAATGCAGTGCCCCTTACACCATCCACCATCTTTGAATTACATGATTAGCTTCTAGTCATTAATAAACACATTTTAATGGCATCAGGTGATTTGTTAAAGTCAGGAGCTAAACTAGATGTACAAGGTCCCCTTGTTCACCTGATGGATGCTCAAGGACATGTTGATGACCTGTAAAGCCATTCTTATGTCTAGATACAGAGAAGATGTTCGGCTCCTGAGCAAATCAGTCTGCTTGAAATTTCTGGCTAGAAGGGAGTCTGTGAGCACACACAGTCCTTAGATACAGTATGACCTTCACTGAAGTTAATATCAGGACTGGAAGAATATTCAGTCTGGGTGACACAATATGTAAATCAAAATTACATTTGCAGCCAGATTCTAAGAGATCAATTTATGAGCCTGGTGAAGCTGGAAGCCACTGAAGTTGAAGCGAGGATGCTCTTGGAAGCAGGAGCTGGATGACTTCACACTGCCTGCTGCAGGATGCCTTGTAGGTAATGAGTATGAGGCACCGATATCAGGGCTTAGCTCCTCACAGGAAATTCTCAGTGACACTGGCCAGCTTTCGAGGACAAAACCCCAGGACAGCCAAACAAGGGTGCAGGTGTCTGTTCAAAGCAGAACAGCTGGTCACAGATGCCATGTGCTTTTTGAGGCTTATTTAACTTTCCTACTCTTCAGCTATTGGCAGCAGAGATACATAGACAGCATATGCCTCCTTTAACGTATTATGCTCCTGTTTTAAGCAAACAAAAACATCTTGAAATTATTTTCTATTAAGAAAAGCATGTAAAAGAACATACTTTTCCCCACCTCATATAAGGAAAAGCCATCAGGAAGCACAAAGACAGAAGGAAAAGTCCAAACTCCTTCATAAAGGACTTGGGCTCAGTGAGAGGCCTTCATAAAAGCGTTTTAGGGCTTTGGTTTTGTTGTTTTAAACTGAGCTAAGAGCTAAACAATGAAGTATCTTTACTTCCTCTGGTGTATTTTCTAGTTCAGGAAAGGCACTGGCTAAAGGGTCTTGGATTGCATAGGAATCCGGAATATCTGAATTGATGGTTCATTTTGTGTGCGTCTACATTTTATCTCCTGCCCCAGGAACACAGTCTCTTGAGGACCAAGGGCCAAGGCCACTGTGGCTGGCAAATGTCTGTGGGATGAACAGTGGCTTGGGTCTCCTCCCTCTGGTACCCCTTGGGGCTATAGCAATTCCCCTTTCTTCCTCTTTGCCTCCCAGGCTCTAAGGAAGCACCACGGATGTCCTGGCTTTCAGGTTGCCCACACACGATTTCCTGCCACAGTCTCTCCCTCTCTTCCCCACTCTCTAGTCTCACCATTTCCTGTTCTCTTGCTTCTTTTGCCTTTTGGATGCTTCTATAACTATCTTATGTATTAAATCTTTTTTGTTTAAAATGCTTAGTAGAAGGCTGGAAAGATGACTCAATGGTCAAGAGCACTTTCTGCTCTTCCAAAAGACCTGAGTTCAGTTCCCAATGCCCACATTAGGAAACTCCAAATTGCCTGTAATCACACACAGTGTAAGGAACCTGACAGCCCTTTCTGGCCTCCGTAGACACTCATTTTCTTGTGTATACACTCACACGTACATACACACATACACTGCACCCTGATGAATTTATCATCTCTGAGGTCCTCAGATTCTCAGCCCGAATCCTTCTATTTATGTGTTTATCTTGGGAGTCAGGAACTGAGGCTAACAAGGGAATTGTAGGTAAGAAAATTCAGTTCATGTTGTGACAGACAGACAACAGGTAGGACAGACAACCATAGTGACAAGTCACGGATAAGCCAAGAAAGAGATCAGAGCCCTGCTACAGCCCACTTCTAGAACTGCAAAAGCAGGCTAGCTGATGGAGAGCTACTGTGGAGCTTGAGTTCTTCAGGGTCAGCAGGCTGAGACTTTGCCCTCACCTCCAGTTCCGCATTTGTAAAGGCCAGCATTCTAGTGCTGCCCAAAGATCTGAAGATACAATGCAGAGATAGATGCAAAACATCTCTCAGAAACAGAGGCAAATTTGATATAGACTGTGCCATTATCCTCCTCAAATGAGGGAACTGCTTCTGCATTCTTCCTGGGCATGATACCTGCTTCCCTACACACTCGCCACACACACATATGCCAGATACATCACATATACATAACACACACAATATACGTATGCAAGACATATCACATAAAGACACCTCACATGTTATACAAGCATCAGGCACATCAACATAACATACCTCATACATAAAAAACACCACACTATGCCACACATAATACACACTCACTACATACATGCACCTATATATCACACATACCATATCACATACCCATACCACAGTATGCATACTGTACTACAGACATCACATATATACACATCAGAACATATTCCATACCATGCACATTCTGCATTTACCACATTACACATCCATATCTCAGGTTCAAAAATCCCATACCAGATACATGATGCACACACATGTGCCACACACACATTCCACATTTTATATATACCCACACACACCACACAGTGCACACACCACCCTATACCATAATACCACACCGCACTATATATACTATATACCAAACACATTCTATATGCCACAAATACACCACACACATGCCCATTCACATCTAGATCATACAACATACACACACACACACACACACACACACACACACACACACACACCCTGAGAGGCTTCATTTTATATAAAACTCTCTACCCCATGTGTTAGCAAACACTAATGCACTCCTGTCCCATAGAACTACCAGGATACCCTTTTTGGGAAGGAATCAACTGTAAATAGTTGGGGAATATATGAGGATTCCAAATCCAGTGGCCACTGGAGGAAGGGAAACATCTTCTATATTGGCTCTGACCCACCTGAAGATTTTCATCCTTGTGGCTTTATCATCTTCAGCCTTAAAAACACTGCTGCAGTCTAGAAGAAGGGATAAATGGGACACTTATTTTTCACTTCTAACGTGCTTGTTCCTGCTAGATACAAAATGGATAGTCTTTGGTCCTTTGTGAGCTTAGGAAGAAAGAACAAATAGACAGGACAGGAGAGAAGCAGAGAAAGCAGGTAACAAGCTCTCATGGCGCAGATAGCACCGTTGTGTTTCGCTGTACCTGCATCCACCTGGAATCCCTGAGGAACAGGACTAGCATCTGCTCCCAAATGCAGGCAACCAGCTTATCATTCTTACTCCCTCTTAGGAAACTTGAAATCATTTTCAGAGGAAGTAGGTAACATTCCAAGGGTCCACAGCTCAAACGAGAAGCAGGAGCTTCTAGTCTGTGGCTGCTGAGGGAACACAGGGATGTGGTCATTTTTTGAGACACCAGCTCTCCGCTACCAGCCTCTCAGAGCTGAGTTTGGAGCAGACACAGACAAAAGCCACTTCCCGCAAATCTGTGCTGGGAGGCCCCAACACAACCAGCATGTTCCTTCACTTTGTTACCTGTCCAGTCTGGAGTTGGTTCAGTGGAAGCCCAGCTCCCAGAATGGCCTGTCTCCCAGCTAGACCTGACTCATCTCACCTTTAAACCACAGTTAGAAGCCTCAAGTGAACCTCCTCCAATACAGCCAGCACTTCCAGGAGAGCAGAAATCCCTGGGAACTCTAACCACCAGCTAGGCAAAATCCTAAATTACAGAGTTTTCACTCCACAGAAATACAGAGTATAATTTTGCCTCCCCCAAAAGCCTACAACATGGTTCCTGTTCTCCATCTGCAAAATGCATTCTTCCACTTGTAGGTACTTCTCTGAGAGCCTTTGTGGCCATGTCAAAATGGGGCAAAGACTGTCAGCTCAGGGCTGTGCTGTGCTGTGCATCCAGTAAGGAGACGGGAGAGGAGAGGGAAGGAAAGGGCCAGAAGGAAAGCTGTCAGGGTATGTGAGAGAGGTAGGAAGAGACAGAGCATTTCTTTCAGTTTGCTGTTATGAACATCAGTGTTTTCCACATGCCATAGGAAGCACTGTAGCAGATAAAATGTAAGATGTGACCTCTGTTTCAGTATTTCCAGTCCAGACAGGAAGAAGAACTGATTCTGCACCACAAGCACCTCCAACTGTGGAAATGCCTGGAGACAAGAGAGAGTGAGTTCTGGAGCAGAGAGGGCTTTCTGGTGGATATGTACTGAACTGGACCACGAGAGAGATCTTGGCAGGAGAGAAGGCCACGGAAGGCCCTGGTGGCACCGTGCCAGCAATCGCCTGGTATCCACAAGGTCCTCTGTCCTCCAGATGTCTTTGTGAGTACCTGTGTATCTCAGAATACCTCCCTTATGAGCCAGGCACAAGGTCCATCCCTTTCACAAGCCCAAGTCTTCAACCTTTGATACAGCAACGTGAGACTGACCTTAAGTGCTGTCTGAGAATAATGTTCATTGGGCTGTAAATGGGAGGAACTCTTCCATGGCCTTTACTTCAGGATCAGCCCATTTGTCCTAAGGACTGAGCAGTGGAGGGAGATGTTCATAAGGTTAAGGTCTCAACCTTTGACAAAGAACTACAGCATTAAGCAATGCCAAGAGTGGGAGTCTTTCCCAGGTTAGAGCACCAATTTGTTATCCAGAACCAAGTGATCAGCCCTAAAAACATATGCAAGTAACATTATACAGACTGAACAGGCTGCATTTGTATATTTAGGAACGCACACCAATAATTAAAGAATAGGGGATCGTAAATTTGGAGTTGGGGAGAGGAATGGGAGGGACAAAATGATACAGCAGAATCAAAAGAGCCACCCCGTGGGAACTCAGTACAGATGGGAAGGGCTTAAAGCAGTGTCAGTTGTGAGTTGTCTTGTCCCTCAGTGGTCCTCTGGTAGTCCCCATCTTTATCATTATCGAGTCTTGGCCTCTCCCATCCTGGCTGCCCATGAAGATCTAACCACATGATCAGTAGGCTCTTCCCTGGGTCACATCTGAGTTTTCCTCTTTGTTTAGTTTCATGGGCAAAGTCACTCCTAGGCATAGTCTCCTCAGAATTTCCTCCTTTCTTAGGTGCCCACCTGCTAAAGCCAGCAAGGCCTTCTCAACATCAGCTCATATCTCAGTCATACTTCTAATCTTTTAGGGACTTTCTGACTCAGGCCCAAGCTGGCTTTTATTGTCTCAATACCAGGCAGGAGGTTTCTTGAAGTGAATCTGGGTTGGGCTGAAGAAGCAGGAGTCCTGGGGAGGAGGAGGAAAGGCTTATTGAGGACCCACCAGAACGGATGATGCATCCTGCAGGGTCTGCAAGGGCAGGAAGAAGGCTCAGCTCTGAGGGGCCACGAAGTTTAACCCTAGGCAGAGAAAAATTCCTAAATGAATTCTCAGCTAAGACAGAGGCCCAGATTTGTGTTTTGGAAATATAATCCCCAGTGTTGGTATATTTTAGTTCTAAGGGGCTTCCTATGTTAAAAAGTCACTTTTTATAGAGCCCTACTCATGGGGACCCATCTATTGCTACTTTTCTCCAGCTCCTTATCGCAGCACCTCACATGCACAGGTCTGAGGGAGATGATCAGGGGTGCAATGGAGAAGAATGGGGTGCAGAGGGAAACTCTAAACTAAGAGTCTACAGAGGCCTCTAAGCCTGAGGTAGTCAGTTTATCATTATTCCTAAGATAAAATGCATTTTCTTATAAGTCATTTGAATTTTTAAGATCTTTATTTCATGGCACATCAGAAGCAAGTTCTTATACGATTGTTCCACCAGGAGATGGTGTATATAAATCATGTGATTAAGTTATTACAGGGTAAATCAAGAACATCTGTGTGGATAAGAGCCTGAAGTTCTGACGCCAGCGAGTTGTTACAGTGCTTAATGCTATCTCAATTTATATAGCATCACAGAGCCAAGAGGCTCTCTACCACCTGTCACTTCACTCAGCTCTGCAACCACCAAGACAAGGGCGCTAAGATCTGGATCCAGACCCACTGTCTTCATACCACATATCCATGGGAAGGACACATCAAATTCATAGAATGAAGGTGTGATAAGACTACACAATTTAAAACAAGCAATACCGTCTTTTAAGCCTTTTGCTGCCAGAATATGACCCAAACTGGACAGAACTTTGCCATGGTCCTATATACTCACGGCCAATTTTTGGCCTTTCCATTTATAAGAGAGATGTACTTCAACAGCTGTGAACTTCCCAGTTATATTGTGTGTATGTGTATTCCCATGTGTGCTCAAGGGTCATGGTATAGCTGTGGAGGTCAGGAGGCTTCCTGAAGGAACTGGTTCTTTCCTTTCATAATGTAAGGCCTAGGATCAAACTCAGGTCCCCAAACTGGGCACCAAACAACTTTCCCCCAGAGCCATCTGCCAGCTTGCATTTTTACTTCTTCCTAGCTTGACTTTAGAATGTCTTCAAGCTTGCTCAGCTCTTTGGATGATACTAATTCCCATCTAATTTCTAATTAACATATTTGCAGCCATTTAGGTTTGGGTACTTGGCTGTGAATTACTCTAAGAATGAGTAATTGTGGGAAGTATTTGCATTGCCAATTTTCAGGATATTGTAAGCAGTCGGCACTGGGTGAATGAATAAGTGATGTTAAGGGCAACAACAGGAAGCATCCAAGCGACCTTAGACTTATCGTTGTGTGATGTGCGACACACATGAGTCAGTCTTATACAATTCATAGTTATAAAATGATCTCATTTAATTTACTAAGTGCCAATCTTAAATTATACTGTAACGCTGAACTTGGTCCTGAAATCATATCAGTGTATCCCAGCCACTGCTTAGTTTTGTGTTTCCTGAGAACCTTTAGAAAGTGGTGTTTGCCCTGGACTGACCCTTTGGATCCCACTCCACCTAGAGGAACACCTGACTCACTCTTGAGGGAGGGGGGAAAGAACTGGATTTGGCCAGAAGTGGAGACTGATCTAAGCATTACTGGGTCAGTGGGACCATGGGACTGTCTGCTCCCTGCCCAGGGAGTGGATGGGGAGTTGCAGAGGAAAAAAATGACCAGATGTGTTG